>JAKTTX010000007.1:0-156810 GCA_030560575.1 Kodamaea fungicola | reverse complement strand
TATCACCAGAATATACTAATGAAGAAATACTGAACAGATATCACCAATATACAAATAAAGAAATACTGAACAGATTTCACCAGAATATACTAATAAAAAAATACTAAACAGATTTCACCAGAATATACTAATGAAGAAATACTGAACGGTTATCACCAGAATATACTAATGAAGAAATACTGAACAGATATCACCAGAATATACTAATGAAGAAATACTGAACAGATATCACCAGAATATACTAATAAAAAAATACTGAACATATTTCACCAATATGCTAATGAAGGAATACTGAACAGATATCACCAGAATATACTAATGAAGAAATACTGAACAGATATCACCAATATACAAATAAAGAAATACTGAACAGATTTCACCAGAATATACTAATGAAGAAATACTGAACGGTTATCACCAGAATATACTAATGAAGAAATACTGAACAGATATCACCAGAATATACTAATGAAGAAATACTGAACAGATATCACCAGAATATACTAATGAAGAAATACTGAACAGATATCACCAGAATATACAAATAAAGAAATACTGAACAGATATCACCAGAATATACTAATGAAGAAATACTGAACGGTTATCACCAGAATATACAAATAAAGAAATACTGAACGGTTATCACCAGAATATACTAATAAAAAAATACTAAACATATTTCACCAATATACAAATAAAGAAATACTGAACGATTACCAATTTACTAATAAATAATCAAACAAGTTCCAGATTCTTGAAAACTATTCTCTCCGTGTAGTTTTGATTAGCACCGTATTTAATTCATCATTTATTAACAAATAGTGAATTTCATCAATAATGAGTAGATCTTCTTCAAAGCTCTTGCCCCATGAGATGTCTGTTTTGAATCTCTGTACTTTCTACCTTTTTTACATAGATATAACTAATAAATTACATCTAACACTTCATTTAATTTTTATAAATATTAAAGCATCCTCCAATTTTAATGCTTTGTACCAGATCTTTTAGCATTCTTACAGAAGCTAAAAAGATTTCTGCACAAACACAATAGAAAACTACAGAAGTTTTAAAAAACAGCCGCTAGCAGATGTCTCAATAATATACTTCTATAAAACTTTTCGGAGTGAACTTCTTTGCACAAGTGCGCAGCACACATTTGTTGGGAGCATATACATTAGGGTTAGTGATAGAAACAACAATACTTCTAGTTCTTTTTGGTTTCGATCCTATGTTTCTTACACATCTCCCACAATATACATGGCCACATTTAGCAGCAAATATTCTTTTCAGAAAGTCATAATCAGCAACCGTAAGCTGAGTAGCACAAAACCATGGGGCATTCACACCATACTCCAGAATATACTTTTCTATATTTTCGTTGTATCTATGGTCAGGTTTAAAATCCTCGGGTATTCCCAACCCCAAAGTTACACCACACAACTCGCAGCCCAACTTCAAGTCGGCTGAAATTTCTGTAGTATACTGGGCATCTGTGACGTTTCCGGCATCCTCTTTTTTCTGATCCAACACTTTCTTGTTATGCAATTTTTCCTTCTCAAACCTATTGTCCAAAGCAATCTCTGTGTCCCGCTCTATTCGAGCCATTATCAGGTTCTCTATTTGATTGGTTGCCTGTTCAAACCTGTCTGGGTATAAATGTCGAATAAGACTCTGCACTGAGACAGGAATATCTCTCATATCGGCGATGACCATGCCACCGCCATAGTATGTAAATGGGCTCGGTTCTTCGACCCGCCTCGCTCGAAGATATGGCCTGCCTGGAGGCGCTTGCGACGGTAGCCTCTGCCTCATCATTCGCCCAGGCAACCTTCGTTCCTCTGTGATTTGAATTTCATCGTCCACCAACGACCCGTCAAACTCAGGGCTATCTGCAACTTCCACTATTTCGTCCTCCTCAGCATCCAAATCAATAATCTCCGGCTCGGGACCTATAACTTCCACCTCATCATCGCTGGGTATTTCGATAATCTCGCCTGAATGCGGAGGTACCTCAACCTCCGATATACTGTTCTCTGCATTCGTTAGATTCAGTATACGCATCCTTTGTATGTCACTACTCTTTTGCCTTTCGCGTTCTTCGTCAACACTGTCCCCCATAGCTCGTTCTTTACCAAAACTTGTATTTTGTTCGAGCTTTGTTGCTGAGTAAGAAATTCGGTCAGCAGAAGTTGCAAATGTTTGAACGGGGAAGCAGAGAAAGCAAAAGTTGCAACTTGGTGGCTCTCTTTAAACATTTCCGTCACAACATACATCGGTTTCCAAAACCAGTAGTCGATCCCGGGTCTGTCAGTGAAAGCGAGCACTAACTTCGGATTTAGAGGTGCAGAACTTTCTATAGAGTATTAGCGATAATTAGGCTTTACAGTATGCATTGCAGATAACATAAGTTATTAGGAGCGGAATATATTTATTCTAAGAGTGTTCATGTTTTTAGAACTGGAAGAAGAAGCTTCAAGTCAATTTAGTGGTGATAGATATTTACTTTTGATTTGATTAAACTAATCACGGGTCAATATGTCGTGGAAACTTCATTATGAAATTAAACAACTTTCCCAAATTTGCAGCCACATTAAATATGCCTCAAACATAACAGGATTTTAATACATACTATCAGTTATGAAAATAAGCAATCTCTATTTCTTTAAATTATGTAAATTTTGCGTAATTTTTTGATAATAACTCAACTTGCACTTGTGTAATTTATTAAAGCTGCATAAAATTGCAACCAATATACACATTAACTACACTTCAATCAATACTTCAACGTGTACTCGGGTAATTTTTTAAATCTGGCATATAATTACAACCAATACACACATAAAATACACTTCAATCAATACTGATGTAGATTACCATTTTCACAATTTTCGAATATTATACAGATAAAGTTAAATAAATTTACTTCTTGATGCCGGATCTAATGTAACGACCGACAACAATACAATGGTCTCTTTCATAAGGTTCCAAAGTCAATTGTTCCAAAGGCTTAATCTTTTCTTCTCTCAATTTTTGAATTTCTCTGGCAAAGACGGTTTCAGCGTCGACGGTGGAGTCGATACAGTTAGCCTTGATAGAGATGATAACATTACCTTGGTCCTTCAAGAACTGGTGAGAGTTCAATGCAATAATACGAGCTTGATCTGGTTGGGCGACATCGGCAAAGACGGCATCGACCATACCAAGCAACATTCTGTACTTGTTAGGGTGACGAGCATCATCGATGATAGGAACAACGTTAGGTCTGCTCTTGGCCATGCCGAGCAATTCTCTACCTGGTCTTTGGGCAAACTCAACGGCGTAAACGGTACCCTTTTCACCAACGATATCAGCAACGTGGGAAACAGAAGTACCGGAAGCAGCACCCAAGTACAAGACCTTCATACCTGGAGAAATACCAAAGTCATCGATACCACCCATGATACCGGCAGCCAACTTGGATCTGAAAGGATTCCAGACACGGTATTCAACCTTGGTTGGAGGAACACCTTCTTCCTTGGAAGGCTCCTCAACAGAGATTCTCTTTTCACCGTAGACAGTGACACCTGGAGCAATGTTCTTGGTGACCAATAAATCTTCCTTACCTCTGGCAATGAAGATACCGGCGTGTCTGTGTGGTTCGATGACAACCTTGGCACCACCTCTGGCGCCACCTCTGGCACCACCACGGCCACCTCTGGCACCTCCTCTAGCACCTCCTCTGGCACCTCCTCTGGCACCACCACGGCCACCGCCAAAACCGCCTCTGGCACCACCACGGCCACCGCCAAAACCACCTCTAGAACCACCTCTGGCACCACCTCTGGCACCACCACGACCGCCGAAACCGCCTCTACCTCTTGGAGCTCCAAAACCCATTGTTACTATTAATTATTTGATTGGTAAATAAAAACCTAAAAAGAAAACTAGGATTTAGTGGGAAAAGATATATGAAAAAACTGATGGTCATCAGTGAAAATTTTTGAAATCCGGGTAAATCGCACCGTTTTACGTAATGAATATTAATTTTATGCGTAAGGATTAGTCATCTGATTTCCCATCGTGCGTCTGGGTATTTTGTATGGGAGGGCACTTTTCAACGGTTCATTACAGCAGAATGGAAGATGGTGGAAAACACGGAGTGGATGCAAGAGGTAGAGAGATATCAGAAGAATGCACGAGTGAAAGCAGAAGCGCTGAAGATGTATGTGAAAGGTTCTGTAGTGGAAATTGTGCATAATAAGCTTAGACTACGGAATAAATGAGGCTGTTACGTGATTAAAAGCTCGTCAAAGGGAACTAGATTGTAACCAGAGTATACATAGATGTCCATAATATACGCTAAGTCCGTTAAACGAGAAAGTCTTCATACAAAATGCCATGATATGGTCAAAGGAAGACTAAATTGTGGCCCTTGGTGAGATGACCATCGTGCGGCGCGCGCCCACATTTCCTACCTGGGAAGACAGATTCGTTTACAAACGTAAATCCGGGGTCCACTTGTTTTTAGCTTGACAACCGATAAGAAGATCAATTGAGTGATGGGAATGTGCAATTGGAGTCTGAGAAGTGATGTTTTGTGTCAATGTGTGAAAGTGAATTTTTCACAATCGGTTACTAATGAATAGGTATGAAATGTTGATACAGTAGAGACAGATAGGAACATAAAAATGGACAATCATCAGATATAAGCATGTACATATAAGTAATATATACACAGATCCACAAAAAATATATATGATACATACAAGTATATATTGTATATAATTATGCCATGTATACTCATACCATATATATTTATCCTATTTATATATCATACATTTTTATAATATCATACATATTATCATATTTATAATATCATACATTTTTATAATATCATACATATTTATCCTATGTATACTCATACACATTTATCCTATGTATACTCATACACATTTTCCTATGTATACTCATACACATTTATCCTATGTATAATACACATTTATCCTATGTATACTCATACCATATATACAATTATATCATATACTTATACAGACCCAGTTACACTCAGTTACACCCACCCTACTCCTACAAATCAACAACCTTCGAGGTCACGGAGTTATCTTGCCGCGCATACGAGCGGCAAGATAAAACGTCAAAAAAAAAACCAACAAGAATGGGTGCCTCAGTGATTGTATTAGTAGCAGGAACATTATTCTTTGGAGCAGCCAACTCCATATTCACCAAGTATCAAGATAACCAGTGTATACGTCATTGCAACAACGCTGACGTGAGCAAGCATGTGTTTTTCGAGCAGCCAGCGTTACAGACGCTCCAGATGTTTGTGGGAGAGTTTGCGATGATAGTTGCATTTTGGGTTGTGTACCGCAGCAACTTGCTCAAGAAGAAGAAGGAGTACTTGCCGCTCGTTGAAGGAGAGGAGGAGGACCGTGGAAAGGAGTACTCGCTCGTTGAGAACGTGGCGTTGTCGATCCCTGCAGTGTGCGACTTGGTGGGCACGACGTTGTTGAACTTTGGATTGTTGCTCACGCCTGTGTCCATCTACCAGATGACCCGTGGAACCATTGTTTTGTTTGTAGCGCTCTTGTCCGTTGTGTTCTTGAAGCGCCGAATCACCAAATTGGAGTGGATCTCACTTTTCGTCGTCACCTTTGGTGTGATGTTGGTGGGGCTCAGCGGCTCAAAGACCGCGGAGCCTAGTGTCGAGAGCAGCGAGTCCGCCGGAAAGGTGCTCTTGGGAGTCGGCCTTATTGTCTTTGGTGAGTTTGTCCAAGCTTTCCAGTTTGTGTTTGAAGAACAGATTCTAACCAGGAGAAACATCGTTCCGTTGAAGATGGTCTACACTGAAGGTTTCTACGGCTTTATCATCTTGATCATCCTGATTGTGCTCCTCAATTTCATCTTGGGAAGTGTCCAGTCTCCTGAAGAGTTTGTCACTTCCTCCTTCAACATCCATGAAATCATCAGACAACTTTTCTACTCACCAGCCATCTGGGGCTCTTCTATTTGCATCATGGTTTCCATTTCCTTGTTTAATTTCTTTGGTGTTTCTATAACCCAGGAGATTTCGGCAACTTCCAGATCTACCATTGACAGTAGCAGAACGATGATTGTGTGGGCCGTTGCAATTGGCCTTGGATGGGAATCGTTTCATTTCTTACAGTTGGTTGGTTTTATTAATTTAGCTTTTGGTACTTTATGTTTTAATAAGGTTTTGGAGCCTGAGAATTGGAAGTGGGTTCCTGCTGTTTTGAAGGATTAGATGAGGTACGAATGCTTCGAATAGTTCGAACACTATGAGCGAAGTAAATAGTGTGAGTATGAGTGATGTTCATACTAATATATGGAATAATAAAAACAAACACTATTCACTTCGTTCATAGTGTGAGTATGAGTGATGTTCATTCTAATATATGGAGTAATAAAGTATAAGAAACAAACACTATTCACTTCGTTCATAATGTGAGTTTGCGATAATAAAGCATAATTAAGAAGGTAGTGATATTACAACAAACACTACGAACAAATGTCAGTGTGAGTATTCTTCAATAGACTAATAATATGATTAAGAGAGTACTTGATAGATATAGTAGATATGTATAGTAGAATTACAAGATCCAGTACCCATCTCGCACTCACTCACTTCGTTCGCTTGTGTCGTTTGTTAGCAAACTGTCGAATGTCGCACTTTTAAATTCAAAATCAAACATCAGTGGCAAATGGTAAGTAAAACAATCAACCCATCCTCACTAACAATTAGTCTCTTAGATTAGTTCCGGAAAATAAACACCTCAGCAGTATAAGTTCTGTCTCTCAAGGAGAGCTGGCAGCACTGGCCCCCGGCTTACAGGATATTCTTCGCACACAAGAGGGACCACTCAACTTGGCGTCCAAAATCAACAGCCGTCATCCATTGGAACAAAGAATACAGAACTGGGAACAAACACAACATGAGACCAAGATGGAAATCTACCGTAGAGTGTTTGGAGCCGGCGAACCAATCAAAAGATCAATGGAATTGGACATAATCAATGCCACTGATTTCAAGCCGCTGGTGTTGGGAGGTTCCGACCAAATGCACAGGGACATCTTGCTCAACAAGGACACTTCCATTGACTGGGAGGATATCTACAAGAATGATTTTGCTAGCGGTGCCCAAGTGAAAGATTTCCATTCTGAAATGGAAAAGAGTCTTGGGATCTGATGTATACAATAAACACAAATTTCGAAATTGTAGAGAAAGGAATTGACAACACATCAAGGACAGCCAAGTAAAAGGTGATGCAATTAAACAAGGTGATGCAATTAATCAAGTACAAGGTGATGCAATTAAACAAGTAAACACTAAAGAGTACAAATAGTGTGTCCACAAAAAATTTTCAGCACGCGGATAAAAATTTATACTCTTCCCAACATGTACCAAAGGACCCGTAAGAACTTGTCGTTAAACGCAGCATCTATGCCTAGCCAACAAACAACCCATTTGACGAGTGGTGGACCGTCGGCGAGTAATCACCAAGGAGACGACGAGTATAGCAGCACGATTCCCGCCAATGTGAATGGACAACGGTATAATGTGCAACAGGTGTTTGACACTTGGAGTGAGACGCAGCAGCAGATTTTGGACACGACTTTACCAGACACGCAAGAAAACTTCAAGCAGGTGCGTCCCACACAACCATACCATGTTGAGTTACAGGGGCAGAATGAAGCCCCACAAGGTAGAGAGGACAAGGGCGGCGTGAGCGCCGGGCGAGGCTTGGAGACAGGCATTGAGGCCGCATTGAGCAACTTGCTGTTTAGCCAGGGCAATGGGGTGTCTGATTTCGATCAGTTTGGTGATGGATCGAGAAACCAGGCTGGGTTTGTGAATGTGCAGGGTGCTTCTGGGATGGCTGGGGTGACTGGAATGACTGGAATGGCTGGGGATATATCTGGGGAGACTGAGATATCTGGACATTCTGAACAATCTGGACATTCTGGGCAATCTGGACATTCTGGGCAATCTGGACAATCCAATGGCAATTCCATTGGCCAACCCATTAACCAGTCTATTGGCCAACCCATTGGCCAACCCACTGGCCAACCCATCGGTCAACCCATCGGCCCTCCGGCGGGTCGACTTGTTCCACCCGAAAAAATCGAATGGTTCTATATCGACCCTATGGGTACCGAACAAGGACCGTTTGTAGGCACCATGATGCAAGAATGGTTTGCCGGCGGGTTCCTTGACTACAAACTACGTATCAGAAGAAAGGAAGAAACAACGTACAAGACGTTGAAGGAGTTTTGTGATTCGGTTGGAACATACTCAATTCCTTTCAAAATAGCATTAAGCGAGGTGGGTCCCGCCCCACCTCCTTCCAACCCTGCATTCTATAATGGGTTGGGCGCAGGAGGATCCCGAATCCTGACTCTATTCAACGATTTCGCCGATCCTTTTACCGCCCAATCTCCGTTGGAGCCATCTTTCCAACAATATCCGTATCAGCAGCAACCGCAACCGCAACCGCAGCAATTCAATACTGGCGTTCCACTTCAGTACCTGTTGCTTCAGCTGCAATATCAACAACAGCCTTATGCGCAGAACTTGGGCTACAACCAGTATCCTCTGCAATATCAGTATACTCAACAATTCCAGCACCAGCCTATTCTTCTGAGAACAAACAGTGGTTGGGGGTTGGACAATTCAAGTGGCCCTGGCACGCCTATCTCCGTGAACCCCGTCAACCAGCCCACGCCGATTTCTCCGTGGTTAGCTGGAACCCAAACAAACTCGAGAGTTGCTTCTCCGTTTGTACAAACGAGTCTTACTTCCGTGGTGACGAATGCCGATGTATTGGGTGAATCGGAGGTTCCGGTGGATGTGACAGAGGTGGGGGTGAAAGCAGAGGTTGCACAAGTTGCACAAGCTGCACAAATTGTACCATCTCCTGAAGTTGTAGCAGCCCCATCTCCACCATCTCCAGAGATTCCAGCAGCTCCAGAAGTTGCCCCATCAGCTCCAATACTACCAACCACACAAGCAACTCCAGAAATGAAGGCCCCATCGCCAGTTGTACCAAAAGCACCATCTCCCGAAATGGTTGTGGAGACGTTAAAACCATCTGTTCCAAAACAACAAGAATTGGCACCTTGGGCCAATGTGCCAACCACCACCAAAACCCAATCTTTAAAGGAAATCCAAGCCTTGGAAGCCGAGCGTTTGGAAAAGCAAAAACAATTACAAGCGCAATTGAGATTGGAACAATATAACCAACAAATGGAGGAACAGGCGGTTGCTGCGTCCATCGCAAACACCGCGTCTTTACCTAAAACATGGGCTATTGTCAATAAACCAGTTGTCCAAAAGACTTTGGCTGAAATACAAAAAGAAGAGGCGGAACTTTCCAAGGCTAAAGCAGCCGCTTCGTCGCCGTCGCCAACCGTCTACAAAACCACGTCGTTTGCTAGTGCCCTTGCCAACTCCACCCCACAAGACGACGGCTATTGGACCACGGTTGCCAAGAAGGCTCCGATTGCCAAAAAAGTAGCCGCCGTGCCTACCGTGGGAGGTGCCAGGCAGTTGAACCCTCTGGTTTTGCGTGCAGCCTCTGCGCCTATTACCGCGGTTTCCAGTGCAAACTCTAACTCCGTTAGAATCGAATTCTTGGTCTGGGCAAGATCCAACATGACTAATTTGTACCCTACGGTATCCAAGGACGATTTGTTGGAGATGTTTGTTAGCTTGCCTGTGAACAGTCCTGACTCGGCGCTGTTAATCCTGGAAACTATCTACAGTTCCTCTGCTACCATGGACGGAAGAAGATTTGCGCAGGAATTTTTGAAGAGAAAACAAACTGTAGACAAAACCATCGGCAAATCAGACGACTTCGGTTGGTCGCAGGCTATCATCTCGTCTGCAGATAAGGTTCAGACGGTGGATGAAGATGGTTGGAGCACAGGCAAATCTAAGAAAAAGGGCAAGAAGGTTTAGTTACATTTCCTCCCCATGCACAATACGAAGTGTCAACTTATTGTTCTGAACGTTTCAGTGCTAAATCTCGGGTAATCATTCAGTATGTATCAGTTATAGACGCCGGATACCATCTTATTACAGTTGTATATTCCGTACCAATTGTAGATACCGTCTTACTACAATTTTATATTCCGTGCCAATTGTAGATACCGTCTTACTACAATTGTATATTCCGTACCAATTGTAGACGACATCAGATATCACAACTATTTATAACCCTCCCATTTTCTCTTTTCTACATCCATCATGCTTTTCAACTCTTTCAAACTCTTGTTCACAACTATCGTTATCTCAAAATCCGCTGCTGCTGCAAGCACTTCTGGCATCGGTGATTTTGTCAACAATTTGCTCGGTGGTGGTCTGTCTGCGAATGATTCCTCTGATGACAGCTTGTTCAGTGCCATCAGTACTTTAATCAGCGATGCTCTCGGTGCTAATGGTCAAAATGTTATTGAAGGTATCATCGATGATCTTTCCGCAAGAGGTCTTTCCTCCCATCTTGATGCTCCTGGTGCTGCAGATCAAGTCAATGAAATCTCCCCACTTTTGTGATTACTATCTATAAATCAAAACTAACTGGTACTCCAGTTGTTGATTCTACATGTAGCCCCTAGAAGTTTATTTTATTTATTTTTGAACAAAAAAAAATTCATGGGTTGTATATTCAAGTCGTTTTTTCAAGTTATCATTGGTATTTTGCTCATTGGGATGGTTGTTGAGTATTTACGGGGGTTCTTGAGTGTGTGAAGTATTTATATGATATTGATTATAGTTTGAAATATGGTTTTTTAGAGTTACTAATAGATTATGAACTAATAACAAGTAAAAGCTTATAGTTATTATTATTGTAGTAATATGAGGATTTATACAATACAATTACATAAGAATAAGTTGATTATTTATTATACAATATTTTACATATCCATTATGGATAACAACAGTCCATGAAAGTAATTAGTTAAGTTAGTGAATGAATAAATTAACTAACTGAAAAGAATTAGCGAGTAATCAAGCAACGAACTAGTCAAACTAACGAGTTTAACGAAGAACTAATCAAACTAACGAGTTTAACAAAGAACTAATCAAACTAACGAGTTTAACCAACGACTAATCAAACTAACGAGTTTAACCAACGACTAATCAAACTAACGAGTTCAACCAATAACTAATCAAACTAACGAGTTTAACAACTAATCAAACTAACGAGTTTAACCAACAACTAATCAAACTAACGAGTTTAACAACTAATCAAATTAACAAGTTTAACCAAAAACTAATCAAACCAACGAGATTAGCTCACTCGTTAAACTCACACTAACAAACAAACTCACTCATTAAGCTCACCAAAAAATAAAAAGTACTCAAACTAACTCACTTCGTTCGTTAGTTTACTCATTTTTTAGTATCGGATTCAAAAGAATACTATTAATAATCGTAACATTCTCCCTAGGAATCATTATAACCCCCGAACGAGCCATCGACAAATAACTCATCTCAAATAAAGAAGAATTATACCCCAAAGTCCTTATACCATTGAAAAGTTGACTGGCAACACCAGCAACAATCCCCGTACTATCCAAAGGAAGTTTTGCAAAATCAATAGTGATCGGAACAATTGTATCCAGAGTACTGCCAATTATATTGGAAGCACCAAACCCCATTTGGGCGCGTTCCCGTGCCAGTTTTGGCAAAATTAGGGACACCTCATTAATAGCAGTTCTTGTTATGGCAAAATAATCTGGAATTGTATTTGCATTCAGCAATACATTGCTTGCTTTTAAAATAGAGTTTTGGACTTCACCCAGCCGAGCTCCTGTGAGCAATAATTTTATAGCTTTATTTAACCTTGGGCTAATGCCCGCCTCTTCAAATAGTTTATATGCTCTGGAGGCCAAAATGCTTTCGGAGGAGTTGTTATTGGAAGGGGTTTTGAGCCGTTCCTTATATTTGGAAGGGATCAACACAGTATCCAGAAAGTGGGACAGAATGAAAAAAAGAGGGATGTTGTTCTGCGATAAGGGTCTTGTTAGTTCTAGGATGCGGAGTGAGTTATCAAAGCCTCCATCCGAATCCACCTGCAACGAAATGAACGATTCGTCCAAAAGCTGCACCTCCTTGTAGCCCAAGGCCTTGCATGCCGCCAATGGCTGCACAAAAAAGTCTTCCATGAGTTTGGCGGAGCAAATCACCGTACACTCACTGGGTGTGAACGCAACATGAAAAAAAAAGTCATTATCGAGCTCCTCCTCCAGCTCCTCCAGCTCCGAAATCTGCTCCTCTTCGACCTTGCTTGAGTTATCCACTGAGATCAGGCGTAGTGACACACTGCCTGTCGAAAAACGCTTGTTCTGAGGCGGCACCACAGGCAAGTCCTCCTCCTCCTCATCGTCCTCTTCCGATTCTTCATCTGCATCGTCCTCTATCTCTTCATCTTCACTGAGCTTGGATGATTCGTGGTGTAGTAATTGTAATACCGCGCTGGTGAAGAGCCAATACTTATCCCGCGGAATCGACAACACAGAAAGCTTCATGCGGTTTACATTCAAATTCATATCCCTGATTTATATACTTCTGCCTGATGGACTAAATTACAGAACAATGCAACAGCCATTCTACTTTTTTAGAAAATTATTTTCTTTCACAATATCGATCACAGACGATCATTAAGGTTTGTGTTCCATCCTTGCTGGTTGACGGTTCAATTGCTTTGCCTTCTCTGCGCAGGCTAACCCTTCCCATTCTGGACTTATCGGGGACTCTTACACGAAGCTCGCGGGGGTTGGCGGTATTTGCACCCCATATATTCATTTCTCCACATTTGCGTAATCATGGGCTGAGAGAAAGTAAACTGTTAATTTAGTCGCAAAATTATGTGTGGTAGCTCTTAAAACCTTCCCAGAATACTACGAGCTTGTTACTAGGATGAGTATCAACAATGCAATTTCTTCTGGATATTAGCCCTCTTTTTAACATTCATCCGTTCTGTTCGGATAATGTTTAAAAAAGTCCCGTTATCATCTGTGTGATTCGGATCATCCCGCATCCGCTCTATTATTCGGATCATGACTTTACAGTCTTTAATATGGCTACTTTTCCTTCACCTGATTACCTGTGATTAATTATTAACCTATGGTACATTCATTTTATTAACATTTTTTATTCAAGTGTTACTAGGGTTTCTTCGTTCAATTTCGTCGTGACAATTATCTTATGACAAGCTGGATTTTATTGTTACGTCCTGTATCATAACCATATTGTAACCTTCTCGATTTACATTTATTCGTATTTGTATGTATTACATGCTTGAGGAAAAGTTAACAGTTTAATTATCAAAATCCTGTCAAGAATCGAAACCTTAAAATTACTAATAAAGATTGAATCGGAACATTAATATGAGCAAAAAGTAACGTGTTAACTTATTAATGAGCCAAGTATTAAGGTACAAGGTATTAAGTTATTAATGAGCCTGGTATTAAGGTACAAAGTATAAAGTTGTTAATGAGCCAGGTATTAAGGTACAAAGTATTAATGAACGAATCAGACATGAAGGAACGAATCAAAGTAAGCAATCAAGTTACTCAACTTAAGAACTCATCAGCTTAGGAACTCATCAGCTTAGGAACTAACCAACTTGTCACCAACTTACTAACTTTAGATCTCGCTAACCATTTTAAGAACTCATAACTTACTAACCAACTTAATCACTAACTTTTAAATTGGTAATCATCGGCCACTAACAAACTAACGAACGAAGAACGAAGTGAGTTAACTTTTAAATCGATAATCATCAGCCACTAACAAACTAACTCACTTCGTTCGTTAATCCTTAAATCCCTAATCATCAGCCACTAACAAACTAACGAACGAAGTGAGTTAGTTTTCTTTTGTTCGATAGTTTTTTCACTTTGTTCGTTTACTCATTATCCAAATTTTGACGCTCATAAAAACTCTCATACATCTCTATCGCCTCTTTCTGAGACTCAATCGAACTCTCTATAAAGATCTCCACACTGTTTCTGAAATCTTCAATCTTTTCAAACTCAAAGTTTGCAATCTCCTCCTTAATAACCAGAGATATGCTCTTAAACAGATTCTCAAATGTAATCACCTTTTGCTTCAACTTCCCAATTTCAAATTGTAACCCAGCAACTTTATCATTTGGGGCAGATCCATATTTCCTAGTAAGTTTATCTAATTGTTGTTGTTTTTTAGAAAGCTCAGAAGCAAAGTTGTTAAACTGTTGATGGATCTTAATTCTTGTGTCAAAAATATGATTAACGGAGCCGATAACACGCAAGTACTCTTCTATGGTGAAGCCCAATGTAAGCTGATCCTGCAAATTGACACGATCCAAGTTCTCCTTCAATTTCAATTGTACATCACTAAACTCCAACAACAAGTCGCTGGTGGCTTTCAGGATTTCCAAAGCACTCAACTCCTCGAGGGTGAGGGAGATCTCATCCAAAACACCACTAAGCTCCAAGCGCTGCGTGCCGATGTTTTCCAACGACTTGTAGAACTGGCGCAAGTTAATCTCGAGCTCGTCCAAGTACTGCTTTTTCTGAGTGAAGAACTCATCAGGTTCCACCAACTTGTTGCTGATGGAAAACAAGGACATGAAGCCGCTGGAGCTGGAGGCGTCTGCGGTGGCGGCCACGGACGCCACGCTGTCGGCGCCGTCATCCATGACCGACGCACCCAAGTCGTTGGTTGCAGTGAACTCGGCGTCCGTCAAAAACAGAACAAAGTCCGCGTCCCTCACCAAAAGCCCAATGTTGCCGATCTTGTTCAACATCTTCTCCAACAGCAACCGCCTGTTTTCAATGAAGTTTTCGTTGAACCGCCCAATGTACGTCTGCTTGACGGGCGGCGGAGGAATGATTCGCCCAGGATGATTCTGCTGCAACTGGTGGTAGATCCACCGGAAATCCTTGTATCTTCTGGTCACAGTCACATCCTCCGAATAGTTATCCGTACCATTCGCCTTGGTCTTGATACTGTAGACTATGTATGCACTTGTGATGTCACCCACCTTGACTGGATCACCCACCGTGATCTCCAACTTGGTGTGCGTGTGGTCCGTCCGTGGCACGGCCTCCGCTGATCTTGCATGCTCCTCGTGCACTGCGCCCTCTATCTCATACAACGGCGACTCTGCCTCGAGTGCCAACTCATCTGCACGGCTGTTTGACCGCACAGACTTGCTGTCGCTGTCATCCAACGGTCCTACTGAAAGCGGGTCGCCGCTCTGGCTTTCCCCTTGATCCAAGTGCTCAAGCACCGTCTTGTTGTTATACTTGCGTGCCCGTGGATTACTCCGATACATCAGTGTGTTCCGCACACTCAACACCCGTTTGCCCCCACCGCTTTTTGGTAGAGGCGCACTCTCCTCGGGTACTTTGACGGGCGAATCCTTCACATTGAAAAGAGCGTCAGATGTATTCACCTTCTTGGGTGATATGAATGATGGTGTCAACACATCTTTAAACTCAGTGTCGCTCGTCAATTCGGATAAAAGCTGGCTCTTGTGTTCTTTGCGTTCTTCTTTTTTGATGTCTTCAAGCTGTTCTGATAAATAGTTGTTTGATTCTTGGGGTTCTTCTTCGTCAATTTCTTGCTGCTCCCTAAATGGGTCCAAGTTGCTGAATTCGTCACTAGGGTCTGTTAAGATGGATTGTTTTAAGTTGGCGAACATGGATGTTCCGCTTGGGAGCACATCGTCCCAGTGTGATGCTGTTAGATCTTCGTCCATGTTGTTCGTAATTTATTTTTGATTATGTAACACGGCTCACGAACAAAAACTCTACGAGTGAGGTGTAGTTTGTTAGTGAGTTCGATTGGGGCACGTTAGATTGAGTAAGATTGGGGCACGTAAGATTACTGAGTAAGATTACTGAGTAAGATTGGGACACGTAAGATTGAGTAGAATTGAGTTACTAAAGATTACTTAGTAAAATTGAGTTACGTAAGATTGGGACACGTAAGATTGGGACACGTAAGATTGAGAACGGAGTCAAAGTCTTGAATCGTTATTATCTTGTTGTTTTAGTTACCCAGTAAATAGAACTTGTAATGAGTATGTTAGGGACTCGAGGTTTGTGAACATTATGTCATAAACACGTCAGCTCTGAGTGAGCCTGAATATGACGAGGAGAGTAACAGCGATGCGAACACGCAATATAGTTACGCTACTATTTGTGGTGTGTCAAGTAATATTTGCTCCAACGCATAGAAAGAGAGGGAGTCATAGACGGTTGAAGAAAGTACCTTTTACGGAACAATAAATAAGTGTCTAATAACACAATCTTATTAGCTATTCAGTAATAGCTTACCTAACCCAATACTTGACAGTACTTCCAAAAATATCATTTAATCACCAAGCTTTCAAAAAAGGTGGTTTCCTATACTGATAATCTCTTGTCGAGTCCATGAGTACAGATTAATGTTCTTGAGTACAGATAAACATTTTAGTTGGATACATATCTCCATAACTAGTGAATTTTGAAGTTACTGAGTGAGTGTATTTCAACTAAAGTTCGTTGAGATTAAATCTCAGCTTGAATTTCTTAAAATTACATTGGAGTATCGAATGAAAATCGTATCTTTGAAAATTTGTCTATTATTACTCAGAGAATTAGTCAAGTATTAGTCAATCCCATTTACTGAATAATCACGAGAAATGATCATGAATTCCGTTAAATAGATTTGAATTCTTTGATCACTCAACTTATACTGTATTACTGATACTCACTGTGGGAATAAGGTCATGATCAATCAACTTGATTCTATTACTGACTTTTAGTCGCTGTGCGAATAAGATCATGATCAATTACTTGATTACTCAATACAGTAATAAAATGCTCCACAACTTCCTTTTTCATGATCAATTGCTTACTTTGATTACCATTCAATTACTAAGTTTTTGAAATATTACGTAACCACTCATGAAACAGTAATTAGAGCTCTCCACTACTCATTAATTTTGTACTCTCATCAGTATTAGATAACCACTCATTCATTATTCAGTCACCAAAGAATGCTCATCAAAGAATGTTTAAAAAATCTATGTTTCGTGACATACTTCGGAGATTGCAAAAAAGGGGCATACTGGGAATTGAACCCAGGGCCTCTCGCATATTTGAATTCATAGAACTCCCAAAGCGAGAATCATACCACTAGACCACACGCCCTTCGTTGAGAAAAGGTGTCTTCCGCCAGATAAAAGCCAACCATCGGATAAGCCACGACATAACCGAGCAAGCAAAAACCATGTGATAGATGACCTAAAGGATGACGCACAAATCATTCAATTCCCGATGACCAGACCAAACACTGGTGTCTACCCGTAGATGATCCGCAGTATGCCGCTAATTCTTCGGTAAAATACAATTCTCAACCAAGTAAATACACGATGCATAACCCCCACCTAAAAAAAAAACAATATGTGTCCGGAGATACACACCAAATACTTGCTCAAAACAAGTGAGTATGGGGGAATAATGTAGTCGGTAAGCCGCTCACGCTACCGAAAGACATTCTGTCGCTTCGCACTTCGGGGAAATACACCTTTGTGTACACAAAGTGAACAGGGGATTTCATTGATACTATACAGAGTGAAAAATAGAATCGTTTCTTTTGAGGGCATTGTAAATGGGCCGATGCGAGTATAAATAAACAAGTAGAATCCAGTTTTCCGAATCGTAAATTAAACATGAGTGCCCCACAATCCATCTTAAACAACACCATCGGAGACTTGCCAACTCCGTACCCTACTATTGCTCCAAACATCATGGACTTGTTTTCTCTCAGTACCAAGACTGCTGTTGTGACGGGAGGTGCTAGAGGTATTGGCTTTGTTATTTCTGAGGCCTACCTTCAAGCTGGCTGTGTCAAGTTGGCAATCATGGACTACGCTCCACACGACGAGAACCTTGCTAAGTTGAAGGCTGCATTCCCAAACGCACAAATTGTATACCACAATTGCGACGTCAGAAAGGCCGACGAAGTGAAACTGGTAATTGAAGCCATTCACGCCGAATTCAAGAGAATCGATGTTTTCGTCGCCAATGCCGGCATTGCATGGACCGCCGGTCCTATGATCGACGTTCCTACCGATGACACTTGGCACAATGTTCTCAACGTCGACTTGAACGGTGTGTACTACTGTGCCAAGAACGTCGGCAAGATTTTCAGAGAACAAGGTTCAGGTTCTTTGGTCATGACCGCTTCCATGTCTGCGCACATCGTCAACGCTCCTCAATTGCAAGCTGCTTACAACGTCGCAAAGGCCGGTGTCTTGCACTTGGGTAGATCCTTGGCTGTGGAGTGGGCCGCTTTCGCTAGAGTTAATACTGTTTCTCCAGGTTACATTGGTACTGAATTGTCTGACTTTGTTCCGGAAGACGTCAAGAACACATGGTATACTCTTACTCCAAAGGGTAGACAAGGTGCTCCTAGAGAATTGTGTGGTGCTTACTTGTACTTGGCAAGTGAGGCCTCTACTTTTACGACTGGTTCGGATATTAGAGTTGATGGTGGTTATACTGTTGTTTAGAGGTTGTCCGAGTTATAGTACCCCGGATTTAATAATGCAGCGATTATGTAATCCCAAAAATGCCGGGTTATACACGATTTAGGTAATAAATATTGTAAGCTAGGTTGGATGTAGAGTGTTGTTTTTGGCCAGACAATTTATTCACCACTTGGGAACTAAAATGCTGGGTTAAATGATTTAGGTGTTAAATATTAGAGCCGGATAAGTGTTCAGCAGTTATTTCTTTCAATATTCTCCAAATCACTACTCATTCTCACTACTCATCTCACTACTCATCTCACTACTCATTCTCTCACTACACATCCTCACTTCACATCCTCACTACACATCCTCACTAAACACTACTCACTAATCGTTTGCATGCTCGGTCCTACGGACAAATTTCAACCACTAAAAACGCACCAATTAATAATTTTCACAAACCTCGGATTACCTTCAAACAGTAAACCCTATTGTAATTTTCCACCTGGTAACCATCTTCCTTCGCCTACAGAACCTTCTACACCCCGTATACACCATATTCTCTATACATAAACATTTCCTCCCCACACGATTTCCGTCATTAATACGCATGTAAAAATATTCCAGAAGAAAAAAAAATCAACATCAATGCTTTCTATTCGTAGTAAGGTGTCCACTACCGTGGGCCAGATTAGAAGTTTCTCCAAAAGTAGTGTTTCTAGACAAACTATTGGATCCATCAAGGGTACTGACTTCAATGCAGCCAAGTACATGGGTCAAAAGTATCACATCATTGACCATGAGTACGATGCTGTTGTTGTTGGTGCAGGTGGTGCCGGTTTGAGAGCTGCGTTTGGTTTGGCTGAGGCAGGATTCAAGACTGCATGTGTTTCCAAGTTGTTCCCAACCAGATCGCACACTGTTGCTGCGCAAGGTGGTATCAATGCTGCTCTTGGTAACATGCACAAGGATGACTGGCACTGGCACATGTACGATACTGTCAAGGGTTCCGATTGGCTCGGTGACCAGGACGCCATCCATTACATGACCAAGGAAGCTCCAGCATCCATTTATGAGTTGGAAAACTATGGTGTTCCATTCTCCAGAAATGAGGAAGGAAGAATCTACCAAAGAGCTTTTGGTGGTCAATCCAAGGAATACGGTAAGGGCGGCCAGGCGTACAGAACCTGTGCAGTTGCGGACAGAACCGGCCACGCTCTTTTGCACTCTCTTTACGGTCAGTCTTTGAGACATGACACCCACTTTTTCATTGAATTCTTTGCATTGGATTTGTTGATGCAAGATGGTGAGTGTGTGGGTATTATGGCTTACAACCAAGAGGACGGTACCTTGCACCGTTTCAAGGCCCACCGTACTGTATTGGCCACTGGTGGTTACGGACGTGCTTACTTCTCCTGTACTTCTGCTCACACCTGTACTGGTGATGGTTACGCCATGGCCTCCCGTGCCGGCTTGCCTTTGGAGGATTTGGAATTCGTCCAATTCCACCCATCCGGTATCTACGGTTCCGGTTGTTTGATCACCGAAGGTGCCAGAGGTGAGGGTGGTTTCTTAGTCAACTCCGAAGGTGAACGTTTCATGGAGCGTTACGCCCCATCCGCAAAGGACTTGGCTTCCAGAGATGTTGTTTCGCGTGCCATCACCATGGAAATCAACGAAGGCAGAGGTGTCGGTCCAAAGAAGGATCACATCTTCTTGCAATTATCTCACATCCCAGCAGCTGTCTTGAAGGAAAGATTACCAGGTATCTCCGAAACCGCTCACATTTTCGCCGGTGTCGACGTCACCAAGGAGCCTATTCCCATCTTACCAACCGTCCACTACAACATGGGTGGTGTTCCAACCAACTGGAAGGGTGAGGTCTTGAAGAAGGGTGCAAACGGTGAAGATATCGTTGTCCCAGGTTTGTTGGCTTGTGGTGAAGTTGCATGTGCATCTGTCCACGGTGCCAACAGATTGGGTGCTAACTCCCTTTTGGATTTGGTTGTCTTCGGTAGAGCCGTCTCTCACACCATCAAAGACACCTTGACTCCAGGCACCCCTCACAAGGAAACCTCCAAGGATATTGGTTTGGAATCCGTCGAAAACTTGGACAACTTGAGAAATGCCTCCGGTACCAAGTCTACTGCTGAAATCAGAGATGACATGCAACACACCATGCAAAAGGGTTGTGCTGTTTTCAGAACTCAAAGCTCTTTGGACCAATGTGTGGAACACATCACTGAAGTTGACAAGTCTTTCAAGGACATCAAGACTACCGACAGATCCATGATCTGGAACTCCGATTTGGTTGAAACTTTGGAATTACAAAACTTGTTGACTTGTGCTACTCAAACTGCTAAGTCCGCTGCTGCACGTACCGAATCTAGAGGTGCCCATGCCAGAGACGATTACCCTGAAAGAGATGATGTTAACTGGAGAAAGCACACCTTGTCATACCAACTTAAGAGCGGTGATGAAGTTAAATTGGATTACAGAGATGTCATTGCCACTACTTTGGATGAAAATGACTGTAAGCCTGTTCCTCCTGCCAAGCGTGTTTATTAAACATGAGTATTTATAGTAATGAGTGAGCTCAATTGATAATGACTGAAAATGACCTACAAATGCACTACCAACGAACTGAGTAGTGACTTTGAAGTGAAATTTTAGTAAGTGTAGAGTGTGTAGGGGGTAATATCATCTGAAGAGGCTGTATAAGTGGTACAAGTATCCATGAGTAATAGGATGTGTTAGCTATTCAATAAAATATCAAGTCAACTAATAACGAACGAAGTGAGTTATACATTAGTTTGTTTTAATTAGTTTTAATAAGTTTGATTTCGTTTATTCGTTTTCATTCTCTCTTTATTCGCTTCATTCGCCCTTTATTCCTTTTCATTCGCTCTTTATTCCTTTCATTCGCTCTTCACTCGCTCTTCATTTGCTTCTTCGTTATTGCTATTCTTATTACGTCATCCACGTGACATGGCTGATAACATAATAACGCCCAGCAAACTAAGCAAAACCATGGCTCAATCATTAATTGTAGAGGAGTTTAAAACCCTCCCAACTAAACCTCCAGCCCCCCAAACCCATGTTCTTGATTTGTTTTCCCTCAAAGGAAAAGTGGCTAGTGTAACCGGATCCTCGAGCGGAATCGGACTTGCGGTAGCTGAGGCTTATGCCCAAGCTGGTGCAGACATTGCAATTTGGTATAACAGCACCTCTGCTGATTCTAAAGCGGCGGAACTCGCAGAAAGGTATGGAGTCCGGGCCAAAGCCTACAAGTGTAATGTTGCTGATCCCGAACAGGTTGCAAAAGTTATTCTGCAGCAGGTGGCCGATTTTGGAACAATTGATGTTTTTGTTGCAAATGCCGGGATTGCGTGGGAGGACGGGCCATGTCTTGAAGTTGATGGATACGACAGTTGGAAGAGTATAGTGGACTTGGACCTCAATGGCTCCTTCTATTGTGCCAAAGAGATTGGCAAGATCTTTAAGAAAAATGGCAAGGGATCCTTGATCTTTACTGCCTCCATGTCGGGGCATATTGTTAATATACCCCAGCTCCAGGCTCCTTATAATGCTGCAAAGGCTGCTATTGTACATTTGAGTAAGTCGTTGGCTGTGGAATGGGCTTCTTTTGCCCGTGTCAACTCAGTTTCTCCGGGTTACTTTGAAACAGAGATATCTACGTTTGCGGATGTTGAAATGAAGAAAAAGTGGTGGCTGTTGATTCCTTTGGGAAGAGAGGGAATTACCCAGGAGTTGGTTGGTGCGTATTTGTATTTGGCTTCGAATGCTTCAAGTTATACTACTGGTAGCGATCTTTTGGTTGATGGGGGGTATACGGTGGTTTAACCTAAACGGATCAAACGAACGGAGTGAGTTTGAGTGTTTGTAAACCAAGTGTTTTATAGCAGTTTCAACTTTTTTATACTAGAAATGAATAAGTGACTTTTAAATTTACCGAAATTGGATTTAATGAATGATTTCACTAGAACTTGACTCGTGAATAACGAATAACGAATAACAAATAACAAATAACGAATAACAAATAACAAATAACGAATAACAAATAACGAATAACAAATAACAAATAACGAATAACAAATAACGAACGAAGTGAGTTATGAGTAGAGGGTGTAAGCTTCTAAATTAACGAATAACGAATAACAAATAACAACGAACGAATAAAAATAACCAAATAACAAATAACCAACGAATAAAAATAACCAAATAACAAATAACCAACGAATAAAAATAACCAAATAACAAATAACCAACGAATAAAAATAACCAAATAACAAATAACCAACGAATAAAAATAACCAAATAACAAATAACCAACGAATAAAAATAACCAAATAACAAATAACCAACGAATAAAAATAACCAAATAACAAATAACCAACGAATAACGAATAACTCACTTAGTTCGTTATAAGTTGATCTTGCTTATATATTATTGATTTGATGTGTGATTATTTAAACAGTTTGCAGTCATAATGAATTCACAATTATGAAAAATCAATCTGGAAAAAAAGTACTTTTATATCTCACTTCGTTACGTTAAAGTACGTTTAATGTACATTTCATGTTAATATATATTCCAAGTTTACATTCCAAGTCAATCAATTAACTGAAAAATCTCATTCTTTTCTATTACATTTATTCTTATATGATAATGAATTTGCAACCAAATCACCAGATGATTGAAGTCATTATACTAAAAAATGACATCGTCTTCATTCTCTTGAAGAAGATCAGTTTCCTCACCCTTTGAAGCAATGTCCAATTGTTCAACTTGTTTTTGAAGTTCTTTTTCTTCGTCAATAGATGCTGGTTCGGTTTCAGTGGCTTCAGTGACTTCAGTGGTTTCAGCTACTTCAGCAACTTCTTCAGTAACACCTTCTTTAGCAGCTTCGGAAGCTTCTGCTGCAGCAACTTCCGCAGCCTCGGCAGCCGCAGCCGCGGCCGCGGCCTCCTGTTTCTTCTCCTGAACCTTCTTCAACCTATAAAACTCCTCTCTATCCAACTCGTCCAACTCGGAATTGATATACTGGATGGTGTTTTCGGTTCTAGGAATAATAACATGCTCGATAGCATTGACTCTTCTATTGGTAACCTTAATAACCTCATCCAAAATAATAAACGCAGTTTGTAAACTAGCCAATTCAACCAAGGTTTCCACAGCCTTGGTGTAAACCAATTTGGCCTTTTGGATTTGCTGACCACCACGGCCCAACCCAGTTAACTTGAAATCGTTAATTTCATCATTGATGTGACTCTCAAAAGTAGGTAAATAAACACCACTGACATTTTCCTGGTTGGCCTTGACCTGGAAACGAGCCTTCTTGACCGACTCCTGGACCTGGTATGAAATGTTATCGCCGGTGGCGTATTGGACCTCGGCCAATGAAAATGCAGCCGTTTGCATAACACGACCCATCTTACGCTTAGCATCGTCAATTCTCTGGGTAATGTCCCTGAACCGCTTGGTCAATGCTTCCGACTTTCTCTTCAAGAGCGAGTGGCCTTGTTGCGCTCCCTTTAACTTACTTTTCATGACTCCCAACGTCATACGAGTAGGGAAAACCTGCTCCCTGTTACCAGCACCAGACATTTTGTTGTTGGCTTTTTTTTTTAATTTTCGCTCGCTAACAATTATGGAACCACTAAACGACCTTTCCAAGTACATCTTGGATAGTGACATTCCTTACGAAGAGGACATTGCCAAAGACCCTACTAATTTGGATGTTTGGCTACGGTACTACTCGCAGAAGTCTTCACTTTCGAGTAAAATCTTCATTCTAGAGAGAGCGGTGCGGGAGCTTCCCAAGTCCGAGTCGTTGTGGTTGGAGTATACTGGCGTTTTGACGTCGCATGTGCACGGCAAATCCTTCTACCATAATCGGAAATTGTACTATTTCGTCAACTCTATCTTCGATAGGTCCCTTCTATTGCTTAACCATAGCGTGCTGTTGTGGACCAAGTACCTCATTTTCATAAAAGTGCAGTACGCAGATGTTTCTCGTGTAAGACGGTTGTATAACAAGGCTTTGTTTAGTCTTCCCGTTTCAAACCACTCGCTTGTTTGGAAGGATTACTTGCAATTTGCTGGCATTGTTGGCGGACCCACCTTGGTCAAGGTTTATGAAAAGTACTTTCTCTATGCTCCAGACCAGATCGATGAACACTTGGAAAAATTGGCTGCTGCGGATCCTTTCTCGTCCTTGAAGTATTATGAAAAAAGGCTTTCTAGTTTGACGTCATATAAAGCGTATTTGGAGGTCTTGGTGTCTATTGACGATGTTGTGCCCGAAAAGGTGGAACTGGTGGCTGCGCACGGTATAAAAAAGTGGCCGGACCAGTTGTCGTACTTCACTCTTCTTTTGGCGGACTTCTTTGCCGCGGACCATCAAAAGACCCGACGCATTTACAATTCGGCCTTGGGCTCGTGTAAAACCACCCACGACTTTGTCGCCATCTTCGAGGCATACGCAAATTACGAAGAACAAGCCATGTTGGAAATCACGTCGGACGCTGTTCTTGATATTCGTATGAACTTTTTCGAAAACTTGCTAAACTCGCGGGCTCTTCTTTTGAATGATATGCATTTGCGTCAGAATCCAGACGATTTGCAAGCCTGGTTCGATAGAATCGCCTTGCACGATCTGAGGTTGGATAAAAAGTTGCAGGTTTACACCATGGCCATCAAAAAGATCAACCCGTTGAAGGCCACGCCTGCCGCGGACAAACGTACCTTGGTGGATCTATGGGCAATGTATGCGAACGAATATTCCTCGAGAAAGGATATCAAAACTGCCACCCTCATCTACTCCAAAGCAGCCACCTCGCAGTTCCACCTGTCTGACGAATTGGCAGATTTGTACATCAAATGGTGTGAGTTTGTACTTCTGTCTGATAACATCGACGACCCAGACTCTCAAGCAGTACAGGTTATAGAAAATGCATTACATCCGGCTGACACCGAGTCGGAAATTCATACAAACTTGCCAAAGAACAGAAAGTTGTGGTCTTTTTACTTGGATTTGCTTGATTCGTTTGTGGATGATGCTTCTCAAACTGTGCAGATTAGCAACCTCTCTGCGGCGTATGAAAAGTTGATTGCCTTCAAGTTGGCAACTCCGTTGAACGTCCTCAGCTATGCTGAGTTTCTCCAGAGAATCTCCCAGTTTGAGGCCTCCTTACAGGTTTATGAAAATGGCTTGAGGCTATTCAAGGACTCGCTCACCAGATATGAAATATGGAATGTCTACCTTGCAAAGGCCATCAAGTACGGACTTGACATTGAGCGAATTAGAGATCTTTTTGATCAGTGCTTGACTCAGTGCCCTCCTCATCTCTCCGGGCCCATTGTTCTTCTCTACGCCAAGTATGAATTGGACTCGAGCTTCCTTATCAAAGCCACATCCATTTTAAAGGAACAAACTCAGAAAATGAAGGTTTCTTTAGGCAAAACCAAGGAAGATAAGATAAAAATATCGAAGGACAAGTACACGTTGTATACGTTACTTCTCGATCAATCTTCCTCTACAAATGATGAATCGTTTCAAAGACAGATGTTCGAGTTGGTGGCTAATGATTCTGATCTCACCATGCCTCAGTTGAATGAAGTGGTGTTTCTGTTTATTGCTTTTGAAACCAAAAACACTCAGTTCACTCGTGTTCGTCAGCTCTTTGAGCATCTCGCGAGACTGACCAATCCCATTACGAATACAAAGCTATGGACGGAATGGGAGGACTTTGAGGTTGATCATGGGGATGAGTCAACATTTAGGGATATGTTGCGCGTAAAGAGAGGTACAATGGAGAAGCATAAGGAGAGTAAGTTGGTTAATACTAGTATTGATTTTGTGAAGTCTGAGAGGGTTGAAGAGAAGCGGAGAAATGAGACTGGAGAGAAGGTTGAGAATCCTGATGAGATTGAGCTAGAGATGTAAAAAATTCGACTACGAAGTTATTGTATGAAAACGAACGAAGGGTAGTGTTTTATACATCACACGAACAAAGTCAGATATTTTATACATCAACACAAGTCAGATAATAAATCAACACGAACAAAGTCTGTGTGTGCATAAGATACAATAAATCAAGTAAATAACGAATACGTACATAACAATATCTAAATACTCAACCATCACCATGTAAATATGCACAAGATACACACAGTAACACCATGAATATTTATATCTACATTAACTGAATGTATGTAATTGCTATTAGAACATAATGTACTAAAAAAAACTGTATCAACAAATAATCGTTTGGAATGTCAGTTACAAACTGACAATAATTACTATCCACTAGCTTACTCTTCGTTCGAGTTCTACATTTTCGTCAATCGTTCTATACAACAATGAGAGTGTTCGATTTATATGTACCCTACTGAGAGTTTTCGTTTCGTACCGAATATATTACAATATATATGTTCAAGAATACAACGTACCTCGAAATGCATTCAAAACTTTCTAAAACACTCCTTCCATCTACCCATAAAAACATCCAAATTAGAAACTTGGTCATTGGAATGATTAATACGAATAGATTTGTTGTTCCTAAGGAGATCAAAAACATTATTCCAATTAAGATGATTGTACTGAAATATGTTCATAAGTAATGTTTGGAAAACTTTGCTATAATTCTTTGAGCGCAGCTTTGGCGAAGATGAAAAAACCACAAGGGTCTGAAGTAATTTAAGAAGAAGTTGAAGGGATGCAGAGTTAGCTTCTTGGGTCAAACTGTCTGAAGAAGTCAGCGGAGTGATGTTACTGAAAGATAAATCAGAAGATACACCAGACACGTTTGACACAAGACTTCCAGTCAGAAAGTTAAAAGCAGACTGCATCATGATAGGGGTGGTGGGAGCAGAGGAGCTCATGGGCATTTGGTCATTAAATTGCAAGAGCATTTCAAGGATGATGCTAGCATTCAAATTCTGAAACTCGGATATATCCAGAGAGCTTTGAATAAACTTGTATAAATGGGAGGAGACCGAATAGGACAGCTTGACAGTTTCCCAATTGTCCAACTGCTTATTCAATTCGGAAAAGGTGTCTGAATTGAACACCTGTTGGTTCAATAATTCAATCAAGACAAAGATTTCCTTGATAGTTTGGGAGCCCTGGAAGAGAAGGAGAACGAGGGGAATCAAAAATATCTCGTCGTGCTTGCGCAAACCCAGCTCAGACATGGACTTCATATAGAGCAAGTAGCGGTAGCGTTCGTGGAATCGCATGGTGGAAAACCACTCCAAGGAGCACATTTCCATGAGGATGCTGTCGAAAAGCGGTCTCTGCAAGGTGGAGTCGATGATCTTGTTGAACTCCAAGTCCTTGGTGGTACGGATCGACTCAGACAACTTGCTCAACTTGACATCAATGGCATCGAAACTCACGCGCGCAGCCTCGGCGTTGCCGCCAGGGTTGGAGCTCAAGAGCCGCATGAAAAAGTCGAATCTGTGAGTAGGCGGCACATTGGAGTCCCAGGTCAACCGACGGATGGTGTTCTTCTCGCTGCAGATCTTCTTGTTGAAGAGCTTGGGCGACTCGTCCAACGAATCAATGAGCTTGATCCAGCTCTGCGAGTTCTGGACGTGGGCGTCGTTCAATTTTTTGCGAGAGTCGAGAATGTTCCTCGTGTTTGTTTCATAACTGGTGATCACTTTTTGAAGCTCCTTGTGATGCTTGGACTTGTCTGTGGTATTTTTGGGGGGCAAATTAATGGGTCTTGTTTGATCCACAATGCTCAATTTCTCAAGAGAAAACAAGTTGATATCTTCAACCAGAGATTGGGACTTGATGAAGGTTGGTAACTTGAATATGTTTTGCTCACGAGAGTTGCGGATCATCTTGCTCATCGACGCAGACCGCTGGTTGTAGAAGGACGAAATGTTATCTGTGATTTTGTCGTCCTCATTGGGGACGATTTGAATCACTTCATCAATGCTGTTATCGTGTCTTATGGGAGATGTCGTGTTGATCGACACGCTCAGTGAGTTCATCATGTCGTTGTGAAATCCCCCGGTGTTAATGTACATCTCCAGGTTCTTGATCACAGGAACATTGAACATGTCCATGTCATCCAACAAGAGATCATCGTCATCGTTATCATCATACTTTTGTTTGCGCAACATGATCCGCTCCTTTTGCTCTTGCAGCGACACATATCTCAGTTTGCTTCGTCCAAAATTATACGTGCTGCTTTTCAGCTGAAGAGATGGCTCTCCCATCGAGATTGGTGACGAAACTTGTCTATATTGAAGAGGGGACGTTTGGCGGATGGTTGTCACAGACGTGTTCAAATGATCTTCATAATCGTCATACTCATATGAAAATGAAAACCCCTGTACATTTGGCAGCTCGTTCGGCAGTGCGCTCGTCAACGATGACAATCGCAGCTCGGGTGCAGACGGTGCGACTGTTTCAAAATGCGACGAAACAACCAGAGACTCCTCTGAAAAGTTGCTTTGTAATGATACTATCGACTCCCCCGAAAACGGACGATTCTTTAATACAGGTTCTGGTGCCATTTGTGCATACTTGGACTCGGGCGTAGGGTATTTGGAGTCGAGAATTCCTCCCGCCAACGACGCTGGGTTCCCCAACTTTTGCACGTAATAGTCGCCGGGTCGCTTGTACTCATTCAATGTCGGCAATGAAGGTAACGACGCCATTTTCCTCGGGCCCTTCTTGCCTGGTAGTATCGAAGTCAATGAGGTGTTGGAATGCATCCCAAGATTCGCATTCCCTGTAATCCCTGAACTCCCGCTTCCATGTGATTGTCGGAGATGGCTCTGCAGCGATACGCGGCGTATGTTGATCCCAACATCGTAGTAGTTATCAGATAGTTTACTCATATCTAAGGAGCTTTTATTCACGAAAATATAAATAGCGTGAGCAATGTTTTTTTTTTTTTGTCTATTTTTCTTTGTTCACAAAAGCTTATGTAACACGATCTTCACCGTGTATCTGGGGTCTGGAGCGCTTAGATATTGACCTGTTTTAGTAGTCTATGTATATCAGCAGCCACATAGCCGTTTCAAGCGAAGGCGTTTCTTCTTTCAGGCTCATCGTTCGCATTGGAATGTTATGTATTACAAAACCTCCATCTTCGGCGTTTTGCTTTATATCGGTTTCAGATCTGACTTCTACATCGTGCGTCTACATTCTTGGTTTCGTTATCTTAGATATTGTGATTGTTGCTATTGTCGAATCCCTTTGTCATTTTTCGGCTCGAGTATCACTTTTGGATTTTCCTCATCTGTTTTTGTCATTTTTTGGCTTTTTTGGGATTGGAAGGTACAAAGTGGGAGACCCTGTAAGCCACCACGACACGAACAAACAAATGAACGAAGTGAGTTTGGGTGAGTTTGAGTGAGTTTGAGTGAGTTGTATATGATATTCTGAGTGAGCTTATGAGCGAGTTTTCGTTCGTTTGATTTCGTTCATTCGTTTCATTCGTTTCATTCGTTTTAGTGGGTTGTATATGATCTTCTGAGTGAGTTTATGAGCGAGTTTATGAGCTTATACGAGAGAACTTCTTCTTTTGGAATCCTTGTATCGAACTCGTAATAGTTGCTACAGTTGTCAGTGAATATACTTTTGTCTGAGACAATTATGTAAGCTGGTGTAATGCAGGATTCGGAACGAATAGATAAACCCTTCTGAGGTCTACAGGTACTTAAGGAACAATAAATAAGTGTCTATGTAAAGCTATACAATAAAACATTGACAGATTAACTTTTAAAGTGAAACGATGATTGTTTCACTAGGAATGTTGTAAATTTCATAACACATGACCAATTATGCACGTTCGAAATGTTCGTAATAATCACAGGATATTCATAGTGCACACTCATGATTTAAAGATAATCACAATCCACCCATGATTTAAGAATATTCACAATCCACTGATTAATATCCAATACATAAACAGATCTACCCACTTCATTCGCCACTAATCTCTATCCGCATCTATCCAATCTGTAGTACTCATCTGAGACAATCTCAGCAAAGCTCTAGCAAATGCAAACTTCTCCTCATCATTGGAAAACATAGCAGCCTTCTTCGCAACACTCTTATCAAAGCCATGCTTGGTAACCAACTCATCATCCTCAAAAGTTTCCTCAGCACCCTTCTCTTGTTGCTTCTTATAAAGTTGATAATTCCCACTTTGCAAGTCTTCAGGTTCAACAAATAAATCTTTAAAAGGAGCAGCGGCAGTCACAGCCAAACGGCCATGGTTGTCATACACAGCGTCTAAGAATGTGATGAAACGACGCACGTCATCACGAGAGTCGGTGCTCAAGTATGGAATATCCGTTACTATAAACGAGTTGAACGAACTGGCCAACTGGAGGTAGTCTCCAGCAGCAAGTGGCTTTCCGCAGAGTTCCTGGAAAGTGAACTGAGCCACATGGGGCGGCAAACTACGGGGAACAACCAACTCACGCCCCCAGACTTTCAACTTATGGTCGATCTGGATTTCTCCGTCAGTGAGCTTCAGTGTTCTGTTGGAAAAGTACAGAAACCACGATTCCACGTGCTCCTTACAGTTCAGTTGGTTCTTTTTCGACAGCCACTTGACCCCGGGCTTGGGGTGGTAATACACAGGGCTGATGGGCTTGGGCACCTTTCTGTAGTCGATTGGACTGTTGAGGTAGATCACCTTGGTTTGTCGCTTGATCTGCTGGATGCAAGGAATAAAGGTGACTCTCTGGATTCCGTTCAAGTACAAATCGTCTGGCGCTCTGTTGGAAGTGGCAAAGAGCACCACGCCGTGGTCTTTCAGAAGAAGATACTGCAACAAGCGACGCAACAACATGGCGTCGGCCACATCCGTCACCTGGAACTCGTCGAAACAAAGCACAGACGCCTCCAGCGCGATTTCCCCCGCAAGAATAGTTATAACATCAACGTCCGCGCCGCCGCTGATCGCCGCGCTCTCCGTCTTCAACTGGTGCAACCTTTTGTGCAAGTGCTGCATGAACTGGTGGAAATGTATCCGCTTTTTCGGCAAGTGCGGTGGAAGTGTAGCATAAAACAAGTCCATGAGCATCGTCTTTCCACACCCAACATCGCCATACAAGTAGATTCCCTTGATTGCGTTTTCTTCGTTTTCGCTGGGTTGTGGCTTGTGTTTCCAGAACGATAGCACACGGCCGAGCCCGTGTTTGGGCACTAGCAGCTCTATCGTGGGTGGCTCCACCACCGGTGGCTGGTATGTCTCCAATGCATCGTGCAAGCTGGCCAAGCTGCTAATGATTTTTCGTTGGTATGGGTCGTCCCGGAGCTTTCCAATGGAAACCCGACGGTTGTACTCTTCTAATGGTCTGAGTCTGGGCGGTGTTATGCTTTGATTTGGCATTACTGCTGGACTTGGTGTGACTGTGGACGTCCATCGCGATTGTCTCCAGAGTGACTTGGTTGTTCTGATCATGATTTTTTCCCCACAGTTTCAACGACAAATGACAAACGAAACAACGAATAAACAAAGTGGTTGTTTTGTTTATTTTTATTCTTAATATATTATTGGGGTTATTCTTCTTAATATTTAAAGTGCTTATTGGGTTATTCTTCTTAATATTCCAAGTTCTCAAATCTATCATTACCTTTCCATGATTTACCTTTACGTCATCATTTTAAAGATTGAAGGAATCTACATTCATCAGGAATTTTACATACCTCTTGAAGTTTATTTGGTAATTTTAACATCAACCTGTTAAGCATTGGTTGTGTAATTAGCTTAGATTGTTTTAGTATGAGTGGGTTTATAAGGAACACGCTACTAGTTAAAGCGACTAGTAGGAGTTTTTCCCTTGTTCTCTATATCAGCTCTTTATATACTTTCTTGCTCCAAAACCTTATTTCTAATTGGGTAATTTGCACTTCCGTTTTGGGTGCAATAATTTAGTCCAAGGCATTTATTTCATCGTCTTAGTCAAATAGCCAAGTAATTAGCTATCATTCGATAAGAGGCTCCAGTCGACTGTATTTTATCATAACCGAGGGAAGCTGACATAATGTATTAGTACCACTAGTCGCTAAAAGAACCATATTTCATTATGTACATATATGATCATTGCTGTAAGTTTCACATGAACTTTTTAGACAGAAAATTCGTTAAATTAATCTTGAACTCCACTGGAAAACTCAAATATCATGTTCTGATGCCTTTCTATCAACAGAAACATACTTCGATTTAGACTCTGAATTTTTAAACTCTCATAAGCAGTCGAACTTGCATCTGGAGACTTGCCCTTCAATAGGATTACGGACATATGCAAACCAGCTGTAAAAGAAAAGCTCGTAATTTTGTTGTCATATAAATTTCGAGTTCGAAGAGTCTGGAAGAACAAGGCATTGGTAATAAAGAAAGTATTTAGGTTGGGCAAGAGAAAGGTGAACCAAGTATGGGAGAATGCCTTACAATGCTGTTGTTTGAGTGTGTAACTAGATATGTAATCTTTGCAGAAGGTGGGAAATCACTCCAGCGAGCAATTTCTAGTGGTGTGTTATTGATTGTGCGCAGTTTGTTATAGGAAAAATGGATGCAGCATGTAAAGTGGGACAGATATACTTCGCAAAGTGAAGGATATAAGAGAATTCGCATGTCAAAGGCAAGTGATGAAATATTCTTCAAAAATTCACTGACATTGATTAGCCATTGAATTATAGTGACGAAACAATGTCTGTTGAGACATTCAGAAAAGTGTCTTGGAACGAATCCATGCAAAATCAACAAAACCAACAGAATCAACAGAATCAACATCATGCCTTAACTCGCAAGCTTCGTATTTTCGGTTATGATGAACTAGAGTTTTTTATTCCTCAACTTGTTCAACTATTAGTTAGGTTTGAAAGTAAATCTGTGGTATAGGATATCCTTGTGGAGTACTGCTCAAGGTTCTCACTCGCAATCCGAGTGATTGTAGAAAAAGGCCGGGTGAACATATTTGTCTATGCCGCGATTTGGGTAATCTAAGATTGAATTCTAAAGATGATAAACTTAATTTGTACAAGCTTCATCCAAAAGTGGAGAGGTGATTGTCGAGAAATGTAAACCAAAAACGGGCCGTCTAAATTTTGCACCGAGTAGTTGATAATAAGCGAATGCTTAGGAGCAGATCAGGAAACCTCCATGTGGGCTTGACTGGTACGGCTTGTACAGTCAAATGTTTTAGACCGCGTGGACGAGCGAATGAGGCATCCCATTAATCCTAGAGTATTTAAATTGGCAATTGCAGTCGATTTTCCTTCAAAATCAACTTTTTGAGCATTGTCAACTGGCGAAGGTCCAAAGTATGGTCTTCCAATGAAATATCCTAAGGATTCGAAGAGTGTCAGGCATATGTTCAATTTCTCCAAAGAGCAAAATCAAATCTAGAAATCAGTCCACTGTTGTCAAATACTTCAAGTTTCCAAGCGAGCATTGCATGGAGTGCCCACTAAACTTTGGAAGTAACTTTGGAAGTAACTTTGGGAAGAACACCTTGCTGGCTTTTCGTGTATGCCAGACTGAATATAGAACTCACGTAGATTAGTGTTTCAAAGTGATTCTGAAGCATTCAGTGGACACATCAACATCAAGAAACAAAAGTTGGAAAAACAATTTGCAGCCAATTGATATTCTGCAGATTAATATTCGGTAATGTATCATAGGGCCAGTACCAGTGCAGCTGACACATTTAATGATATTTCGCAAGTTTCCACTGATTTACAATTGCGGACGGCCTCTGGTCGGTCCTTTTCGGCACGCAAATAGCTCGTCACATTTTGGAACTTGATGGATATTGGACATACGATGGGATCTCATGTAAATAGAAAACAAAGTCAAGTGTGACTTTGGGGCTTCTATGATGCGAAACATGTTGGTTTCTTCGGTTGATAGCCTTCCTGCGTAATGAAAATCATCTGTAAAGCTAATCTTCAGTTTCGTATAGCAGAGCTGAATTCCGAAGATGAATGATTGAGAAGAAATCGGAAAGATGCTATGGATCCACCATCTTGAGTGTATCATACAAGATTTCATAGGGAAGCATTTGTCTTTAAGAAAATGTATTATTTACATATTATAATGTCATTTTTTGAAATACTTGACATATATTCATTTACATGTTCTCTATTAGTAGATTGAAAATCAAAATATAAAGCACTTTCTGATGGTAGCCTTGTAAATGCTTAAATTATTTGGTTATCTCAGATAATTACTTGATATGAAATGAAATAAGGGAAAGATACGTGAGAAATCCAAGCAAAACTCAAATAACATGGGTAATCACTAATCAACTCATTACTTTTCCTTAATGCACCTACTTTCACTAATTACTTTGTATTTCTACTACTTGTTGCATTAATACTTTCTTAGGCTAAACACCGACCACACCAAGACTACTCTCACGCTCAATGAGCACACATTTCTCATTTACTCGTTGAAATTGCATATTTACTCGTTGAAATTGCATCTCATTTACTCGTTGAAATTGCATCACATTCCCTTCCGCAAAATCACTAAATATTTCATTTGTTGATCCTTCGCAAACTCACTTCGTTCGTTCGTTCATTGAACAAAAAAAACCATGACAGTAGACCTATTCAAACTCTCGGAGGTTGCCAGCAAACACCACACATTCAAGAACCCCCACAGAAAAGCCCCACCCAAACGGTTCAAGGCTACCAAGCAGCTTTTGGTGGATGAGCAAAAGTACTTGCAGGCCAAGGAAGGAATCAAGTTTGATACACCCACCTGGCACTCGATGGGCGCCCCACCTTCATTGAAGCCTCAAAAACACTACTGTGACATCACCGGACTTGAGGGAAAGTACAAGAATCCATCTAATGGATTACGTTTTCACAATGCAGAGGTATACCAGGAGGTGATAAAGAACATGCAACCTGGAGCTGACCAGGAGTATTTAGTTTTGAGAGGTAATGGTGTTAAATTGAAGTAGATCTGTTTTGATTTGGATAGATAATGTACAAGAAAAGAGATATGTGTAGCTTGCTTTTCATTTGATGTGTATGATGAGTACGAGTCTGGTAAAATCGATCAAAGTATTAGAATATCAGAGGTGACATTGGGTGGTGAATGTTTGGTGAGTGTTTGGTGTTTGGTGAGTATTTGGTGTTTGGTGAGTGTTTGGTGTTTGGTGAGTGTTTGGTGTAAATATACCGTGTAGTTTATCTTGTTATTAGCTCTCAGAACTGTGATTGAATGATCATCCTGTCAAAGGCTTCGACCAATCACCCACTATCTTCTTGACATTGTTATCAAAAGTACCATTCTGCAAGACATCTTCTTCATCTCCAGCAAAGGGATTGAATACAGCACGAAGATAACTTTTATGCACCAGCAGAAACAATTCTTTAACCAAACTCTTACTCACTACCAGGTCCCCTGCGGCGGCCTCGCCGAGGCCAGCAACGATCTTAAGACCGTTACTTGTCTCTAATCCAAACACAGCAGTACCATCCTGGATGAAAAGCAAAAGCACGCCTGTGTTGTCGTCGTCTGCGTGCTGTTGCTGCTCACGCAAATTGATCAGGGTTGGGGACGAAAAGATGTCGAGCGCCATGTGTGAGAGAAAGTTGTATTTTAAGAAACTGTTGGCGGAATTGGCAGAGTCGTCCACCACCCCATCAAACGATTGGATGTAGAGCGGCTTGTCATCTCGAGAGATCAACGATATGAACTGAACAGGCATTTTTTTTGTTTAATTTATGTATCCTAACATCCAGAAGTTGAAAGAAAAGTACTCTCCTAAGAAGAGAATTCCACCGAGGGCTCTCCATAGGGCACAAATGGGACAGGTGCCTGTTTTTGTGCCTAGACCGAGAGAGTTGGCTGAGCTGCCTACGAGGAAACGGAGTATGGAGGATGATCCGGAGGTGGTGGTAAAGAAGGTTACTTTTGATGAGAGGGTTATAATTGATGAGACGACTGATCGGGAGATTTTATCGAGAATTGAGGAGAATCAGAAGGTGATTATAGGGATGATGAGGGAGAATGAGAGGTTGATGGGGGAGTTACTTAATCGAACAAAGTGAGATATAAACAAATAGATTAACTTGAGAACTTGAGATGAAACAAGTGAGATCAAACAAGTGAGATCAAACAAGTGAGATCAAACAAGTGAGATATGAAACAAATGAGATTAACTTGGGATCAAACAAATGAGATCAAACAAATGAGATATCAAACAAATGAGATTAACTTGAGATTTCATTTAAAGTACGAACAACTTTAAAATTACCTTTAAAAACCAAACAAAAAGGATAACGTTTAAAATGCTATCAAATAAAGAGTATTACGTTAAATTACAATCAAAATTTACGTTAATTACAATCAGATTACCCATGAAACATTGCATTCACCAAATGTGAATCGAGTTGCTTCAAATCGACTCTGCTTTATCAAAATAAATCGACAAAACAACATGATAACGATATCTGAAATTCCCCTGTCAAACTTATATGGTGCACCAGAACATTAAACTATTAACTCAATTATTCTAGTTATATCAATTATATAACATTGCTTCAAAAATACTGTATGCTTTGAGAATCTAGAAATATTATTAACTCACTACTCGCTATTACTACTGACATTTGTAGAATATCTTTAACTGCTTATTCGTAAAATATTTTAAATCACAACGAACAAAGTGAACAGTGAGTAGTTTGTAGGTACTTCATTCATAGTTCGAAGTTACTTTATTCGTAGTTCGTAGTTACTTTATTCGTAGTTCGTAGTTACTTGTAGTTCGAAGTTACTTGTAGTTCGAAGTTACTTGTAGTTCGAAGTTACTTGTAGTTCGAAGTTACTTGTAGTTCGAAGTTACTTGTAGTTCGAAGTTACTTGTAGTTCGAAGTTACTTGTAGTTCGAAGTTACTTGTAGTTCGAAGTTACTTGTAGTTCGAAGTTACTTTATTCATTGTTCGTAGTTACTTTATTCGTAGTTACTTGTAGTTCGAAGTTACTTCATTCGTAAATAGTTTTAACAACAAAGTGAGCAGTTAGTAGTTCGTAGTTACTTCATTCGTAGTCATAGATCTTCAAAACGAAACATCAACCTTCGTCTGCTCATCCTCAGTATCCTCAACTGGAATTCCCCACTCCTCAATCTCAAACTTCTTCCTTCCATTCTTAAACGCATACTCACCCATATGCACCGTCATCAAACCCCTCTCCGATAACACAGGCAACTTAATCACATTCACCAACCCGTGCTGGATCTTCAGAGGCTCGTTTTTATAAGCAGCCTCGATCATCTGCGACATCTCCTGGTTAAACGGCTGAAGATGAAACACCGAGTCAAACAACGACTCGACAGATGCAATCAAACTTGAATTTCTAGGGTAGAGATCAAGAGGAATAGAAGCAGCAAGCACCACGTTATTAGGGTGGGCGCGCACCAAAGCCCTAAGCGCGTGAACCAAAGGAAGCACGTACGTGTGAGCCGAGCATGCTGGAGGGTACACGGACGGGTGGAGAAAGCCTGGGATGACTACACGCACCACCTTCCCGGCACGCACACTGGTGGCAGTCAACGCAGATACTTGCAGCACCACCTGGATCGGATTTGCAGCCACCGGAACAAACGTAACTTCGTTCGCACTGGGCCCCGGCACAAGCTTCTGGGTGATGTCGAACTGGTGTGTATAGTCGTCGGGAGTATCCCGTTCCTGTGCTGGTTGTTTCTGGAGTCCGTAACGCCAGGCAATCTTCATATCTGGTTTAGCGCTCAAGTTGGCCACACTGATTTTCGACTCGTTGGCCAACACCTTTGCTTTCCTTTGGTCTTTGGAAGAGCCCTTGTAGAGACCAGGCAAATCGTTTGCCCAGTGAGTGCCCATGCCCACCACAACACAGTGGGTGGGTGCGTTCAACCGAGTATGTGTGATGCCCTGCGACGTGAATGCACGGAGCACCACCGATGCAAAGTCTGTGGTTCCCGACTCCTCAAGCAACATCAGCGTACCAGTTGGAAGTCCCTGGTGGAGCAAAAGCCTATCCAAATCAGGAGTTCCTGTGGAAACAGTGGGCTGCGATGTGACTAGCGATGGCCGCACTGCATTATTCTTGGGAGTCTCAACTGGAGGCCTGGCACCGGGTCGTCCAAGCGCAACCCCTGTGCCTCCAACAGCACCCCGCGCAATCCCACCTCGGTCTCCTCTGGCAATCCCGCTGGGCGCACCAATGACCTCACCTCTCTTTCTGAACGACATAATTTTTTAAGTATAAAAAAGCATGGGCGCAGCTATCTCGATTCCCTTGATCCCGTTGTCGTCGTTGACCAGTTGTCTTGGAGCAGCAGCATGCCTGGCGTTCTGCTCGACGCTTGGCGGGACGTTCCAGTCCTCTGTGCTCACTCGTGGAGCATATGCATTCCTCCTTCTCCTCAACCTGTTGATGTCATGGGTGGTGATGTCGCCTTTCATAGTCCGCCGCTTGGAGAAGGCCACCTTTGGTTATATCAACAACAAGTGTGGACCAAACGGAGAGGAATGCGTGAGTTTCACCCTGGTTCACCGTATTAACTTTGCTCTTGCCATCGTACATTTGGTTCTTGCGGGCCTTTTGGTCAACGTCAAGTCCACCCGTAATCCACGTGCCGAAATCCAGAATGGATGGTGGCGTGCTAAGATCCTTTTATGGGTGTCGCTCATAGTGGCAAACTTTGTGCTCATCCCGGATTCCTTCTTCATCTTCTACGGAAACCACATCTCGCTTGTGTTCCTGACGGTGTTTCTCGGCATTGGCTTGGTTTTATTGGTGGAGTTTGCACACGAGTGGGCCGAAAAGTGTCTTGAGAAGATCGAATTGGAAGAGTTGACTGGCGATGATGAAGACGCCGGTTTCTGGAAAAAGTTGTTGATTGGCGGGACCTTATCAATGTACTTTGTCACCATTCTTCTCACCGCGCTCATGTACTGGTTCTTTGCCGGCCAGGGGTGTAGCATGAACATACTCGCCATTTCCTTGAACTTGGCGTTTGCCGCTGCAATCACCTTGATGTCCGTCAACCAGGCCGTCCAAGAGTATAACCCGCATGCTGGCTTGGCCCAGGCTCTGATGGTCATTGTTTATTGCACATACTTGGTCATGAGTGCTGTGGCTTCCGAGCCTGACGACAAGTACTGTAATCCACTCATCAGATCAAAGGGCACAAGAACAGCCCTGGTTGTGCTTGGTGCTTTCTTCACCTTTGTCGCTATTGCTTATACAACCACTAGAGCAGCAGCAAACACCTCCCTTGCGGGTGAAATTGTTGATCATGTGGACTCCCCAATCACCCGTCAACCTTCTGAGCGTAGAGAAATGCGTTATCAGGCAATAAAGCAGGCCGTGAACGAGGGCTCTCTTCCAGAAAGTGCTTTGAACCTGTCTGATTTGTATGATGAGGAGGAGGTGAGCTATGGAGGTGAGGAAGGTCAATTGGTGAAGTATAATTATGCTTTGTTTCATATAGTGTTTTTCCTTGCTACTCAGTATGTTGCTACTTTACTTACGATGAATGTTAAGCAGGATGATATGGGTGATTTTATGCCTGTTGGTAGGACCTATTTTTCCAGTTGGGTGAAGATTGTTAGTTCCTGGGTTTGTTATTTGTTGTATGCGTGGACGTTGGTTGCTCCGATGTTGTTTCCGGATAGGTTTGGGGTGCAGTTATAACTACGAATGAAGTTTTATTACAAAGTGAATGTTCTACAAAGTTTATTCTATAATGTGAATTTTATTCTACAAAGTGAATTTTATTCTACAAAGTTTATTCTACAAAGTATATTCTACAAAGTAATTATATTCTACGAGTAATTCTACAAATTACAAATACTACGAATACTCACTTTGTTCATAGTATTCATTGTATTTCCAACAAAACAGTATTTAATACTCAATAATAGCTCTCCAAATATAATAAAGAATAATGCAGAAAAGTCACTTCTAATTTCCCACCTGATCTATGATCATGGTACTTAAGATTCATTCATAAGATTCTTAAAGCCAAAAAGCTAGCATTTAATGCTACCCTTCCTACCAAAAAAAATAGTTTCCAATGTACTCGTATCCGTTTTTCATTTTTGGTTGCAACTATTTTTCCATCAGCCTAAAAAACAACCTAAAAGTATACTTAACAAGGAGGAAAAATCATTTTAATTGTATGTGGTTTACATTTACGATTACTCTTGTATTTCCTGTAGTTGTCATTTTTCCAATTATTGTGCCATTTTCATTACTCATATTATCATTACTTATATCATCACTCTATTATTATTACACCAGTATCTATCATAAGCCTAATAGTATCATTACTTATATCATCACTCTATTATTACACCAGTATCTATCAAAAACCTAATAGTATCATTACTTATATCATCACTCTATTATTACACCAGTATCTATCAAAAACCTAATAGTATCATTACTTATATCATCACTCTATTATTATCATTACTTATCTATCATAACCCTAAAACTATCATTACTTATCTATCATAACCCTAACACTATCATTACTCCCTAATATCACCACCATTCTCTACATCCACAACAAATTATCAAAATCGGTATAGGACGCACGCACATGATTCGCATTTCATTGGCTGAAAATTTTCAAAACAAAAAGTACATCATGTCTGCTATTGTATCTAAAGCCACTGGTATTCTTACTTCCTTGACCACCAAGTCCACCCAGCTTGCCAACGGAGCCATCTACTACGCCAAGGTCGGAGCTGAAGTCGGTAAGATTGTGTACCAAAAGGAAGGATTGGCCCCACCATCCACTCAACAATTCCAACAGGTTTACCAAAACGCCTTGAAGTTCCTCAAGTCTCCACAACAACAACAAGCTTTGCTCGAGAAGGCTTCCAAGTTCAAGCCAACCAAGGCTGACGGTGTCAAGTACGCTGTTTACACCACCCAAGTATTGGCTTTCTTCTCTCTTGGTGAGATCATCGGTAGAAGAAAGATTGTTGGTTACCCATCTTTTGGCCATGCTGAGCACCATTAGATTATTTATTGGATTGCATGCGTGTATCGTAATATAGGGATTATACGATGATGTAGATAAATATGAATATAAGATAGACTAAAATATTGAAGGAGATGAGTAACGAAAAGTGAGATCATTGACAATGGATGGCAATTCCTATATTTAAGTGATAACAGTAGTATTATATACATTCAACTCTTTTGTTAATGATTCTCTCCATATCCTCTTCATTTGTTCATGTTGCTGTTTATTTGTTTTTCATGTTGCCATTTCTTTAAATGTTGGCATTCTTTCTTGCTCATTCTTTCTTGCTCATCCTTTCTTTACATGTTGGCATCCTTTCTTTACATGTTACCATCCTTTCTTTACATGTTACCATCCTTTCTTTACATGCTGCCATCCTTTCTTTACATGTTCCTCTTCATCTTCTGATCATGTTTCCTCTTCATTCGTTTGCTTCTGATCATGTTTCCTCTTCTTGGAAGCCTCAATCATTTGCTCTCTCTTCCGTCTCTTCTGCTTTATCACCTTCGGCACCGTACTAATCTGCTTTCTCTTAATCTCATGCTGTTTAATCTTCTTCTTTTCATCCTTAGACAACTTACCCAAGTTATTCATCCACGTACTATACCCATCATGACAACCCGACTGTTTCATAACATTGACAATCGGCTTGATGGCCAGGGTATCATCTTTGGTAAAAAAAGTAACGGCCTTACCCTTCTTACCACCTCTACCAGTTCTACCTATTCTGTGAACATATGCTTGGGCACTCTGTGGAACATCGTAGTTGATAACCAAGTTCACACCCTTGAAGTCAACACCTCTGGCAATCACATCCGTAGTAATCAAAACCCAGATATCCCCATTCTTAAACCTCTTGATCACCTCATCTCTCTGCTTGGGAGTTCTTTCTGCATGTATCACATCCACGTTAAGTCTGTCATACAACAACTCATGGAATAAAGCCTTTGCTCTTGTGATCGATTGCAAGAAAATGATGATTGGGGGTTTGAACTCCGACTCCTGGATCATCTGTCTAATGGCCAACAACTTTCCCTCCTCGTTACCTGTGTACACCAACTTTTGCTCGATGGTGCTGGAGGCAGCTTCTTTATGGCCGATGATGACTCTAACCGGGTCTCTCATGATGGAGTGAGCCATGTCCTCGACCCCCGAGGGAATGGTGGCCGAAAACATCGACTTGCGGAGCTGTGGGTATGTACAGCTCAGCAAGATCGCATCTGTCTGCTCCACAAACCCTTGTTCGAACAATTTGTCAGCCTCGTCCACAATCAATTGTTCAACCTTGGACAAGTCGATATTCTCATTCTTCACCAAGTCAATCAACCGCAACGGCGTCGACACCAAAATATCGTACTTGCTCGAAGCAACAATCTTATTGTTCAACTTCCCTGCCAACTGCTTTGACAAAATCGCACAGTTCAACTTCTTGCCCTTGGTCAAGACCTCCAACTCGGAAAAGATCTGGTTGGCCAATTCGTTTGTTGGAGAGATGATTAGCCCCCGGATCCCGTGGTTCTTTTCCACGCGGTTGGCCAACACGCTCTGGATCAAGGGTATCAAAAATGCTAATGTTTTCCCGGAACCCGTAGGTGCACATGCAATGAGATCACGCTCGTTGAGACTGATTGGAATCGACTCGCATTGGATCGCAGTGGGCTCCACAAACTCGTTCTCAATCAAATTCTGCAAAAGCTTCTTATCCAACTGGAACCGCCCAGTCAAATCTTGGAAAGACCCGATGGGAAGTGGGATATCGTCTCCGGTCACCCTCGATCTGTTCACTTCCCGCAATCTCAAGGCGTCCTCTTCGGTGGCAATCACCAAAGGTGCCTCTTCCGGCTCTTCTTCCTCCTGCTTTTCCTCCACCCCAGCCTTCACACTCTTCCTTCTGGTGTGGAAAAAATCAAGTTCCTTGTCTACCTGTGACACCAAAGTATCGTCTCCCTTCTTCTCCGCTCTTTTCACTTCCTTGCTCTTCTTTAAAGATGCCCCCCGGCTCAAAATTCTAAAGATATCCATGTTCAATTTTTAAGATGGGCTGCTGCTAAAAAATTGAACCTCATCCATGCTTACATAACCGTTTTTCATTTTTCACTGTTAACAAAAAATTTTCCATCATCTTTGGCAATGAACATACGAGCTCCATGGGGTCGCAACCTCATTAAGATCTCCAGTAGAAACGTCTACTTGCATAAAGGACCTAGAGTGGCCGGGCTTAAAAAGGACGCCGATCAAGTGTTTGTCACCAGAACTGGAAACTCCTACGGCATCAACGATCACAACCTTCAACACATCAAACTGTTCTTGGGTGAAAAGTACGCCATCCAGGATGATTTGGCTCTCCAAGTCTTGACTCACAAATCCTTCGGTAACGGTATCAAGCCCTACAACGAAAAGTTGAGTGCCATGGGCTCTAAATTACTCAACTTATATTTACTGAAGTACGTCATCGAGCATCCTACCCTGAATGAAACCGCCATAAACGGCAAGAACTTGGACGTCTTGGGTACTCGTATGTCCAAGGAATTAGGTGGCCGTATGGCTATGGGTTTGTTTGCCAAGAGTGCCAAATTAAACACCATCATGTTCTGGAACCTGTATAGTCATGGCTTGAGCTTTGAATCCAGTGGTGAAATGAAGGTCAGTGCCCAGATGATTTATGCTTTGATTGGTGCTGTCACTTTACAGTATGGTAAGAAGGCTGCTGAGGATTTTGTGAGGGAAAAGTTTATTAATGGTGATACGCCAAATTTGGAGGATATAAGTTTGATGATGAAGGATTGATGTAAATAGAATGAATATTGATTCAATGATAATAAGAAGATGTGTAGGGTTTGGGAATGAAGGGTGTATAACCATAGATTTCAAGAGTACAGTCCATTTTATAAACATTTTCAAACTTTAAAATAAAGGTTGTAAAGCATTTCTAAAAACCATTTCTAAAAACCTTTTCTAAAATCCATCTCTAAGATCCATTTCTAAAATCCATCTCTAAATCCATTTCTAAAATCAACTTCTATAAAATCCAATTCTAAAAACCACTCCTATTCAAACTATCATCATGCATCTGTTGAATTTCCTCCATCATACATTGCATTTTTCAATCATCAAAAACTCTAGGTGGCCAAGCTGGCTAAGGCGCGAGACTGTAATGATAACCTCAAAGTAATCTTGAGATCGGGTGTTCGACTCACCCCCTGGAGACTTTTTGCTACATTCTCGCTCGATATAATTAATCACTGTGTATTTATTGATATAATACGTGATTACCCAACTGTTCGTTCCTTCAATGCTAATTTTAGAATCGTATATGTCACATTTCTGCTTATCATGTTTAAGGATCTTGTTGCAAAAATATAAATAGGCCCGGATTCCCACATTTAAAAAACTAGGTGGGAGGGCGGGAAATCATTTACTATTGATATTTATCGTACTATTTGATGAACAAGTGGTTGTTTTGAATCAACCACTGGTTGTTAATATATTAGGTATGGTGTACTCCGTATCAAAGTTGTTCGAAGTCAACTCCTACCCCCCACAATTTGTACAAGTTATTCAGAATGTACTTTATCCCACAACAAATTGATCTGTTAAGTCTATTCACAGGGATAGACTTTTTAGGAGGTTTTACGTTGTTTGGGTTACTTTTACTCTTACGATTTATACAGGTTGATTAGGTTTTATTTCTACGCTGAATATATTATTTGATTTTAAATTGTAAGTTGGTTGTTGAAGATTGGTAGATGATTCACTGATTAATCATTTTAGGTTTATTCTTTGATTATTCTATAATTTGATTTTAATCATTTTATCATTTATCATTTATCATTTATCATTTATCATTTATCATTTATCATTTATCATTTATCATTTATCATTTATCATTTATCATTTATCATTTATCATTTATCATTTATCATTTATCATTTATCATTTAATCAATCACTCAATAACTTAACTCAACCCGATCATCTTCACTACCAAACCTTCTGACCGTCGGAACACCCAAACAAATATCTACTCTCACTGCCCCATTAGTATAAACTATCGCTTCAATAAGCACAGGTAACTCAGGAATCGCAAACCTAATATTTTCTGCTGCTGAGTTTTTTGCAACCATAGTCAATCAAAGTCTCGGATTATTACAAGTACAAACATTAAAACTAGTTTCAACAATTCCCCACCTTATAAATAAAATATCGTTTACTGTCCAAGAAGCACAATGTCTACGCCACATTCATCCTGGACCAAGCGCCTCCTATATGGGAAGCAACAATTCTTTGTGTGTCTATACTCATCTCAACTGAATTGATTTCATTGTTTCAATAAACATCAACCCAAAAGATATTTCACATGAGCTCACCTCGACAAGATGACTACCGTGCCTGTTTTCAAAAAACCTTTGTAGAACCTCGTAATGCTTGGGTTTGACTGGTCCAAAAGAAATGACTTAAGAGCTTTGTTATCAATCGTGTCTTATTGGCGACATTATATGCGTAAGACTTGAAGCCAATCTTTGATAATAATCACCGATTTCTGAATAAAGTGCAAAGACATTGGACGGCCTTTGTTCAGTACTCTTTGCTTCATCTTCAATCAACTCTCTGTCTTGGAAATAGCAAATCTAATTGCGCAGCCAAATTCTGTAGTGCTCATGTGTGTATACAAAATAACGCGGTCAGGTACATCAAGTCCTGAATATCTGACGGATTTCTGTCCTGTTCGTATAAGCAATGACCTCACCTATGACGTTTTTTATAACGAAACTACAAGCCATACTATGAAAGGTTTTAAACTCTTGTTTAAACCTTGGCATGTAACACCAATAACTTGTTTTACGTTGTGAAGATTTCTTGTACTATAAAAAGTTAATCCATAAACTCACTTATTCATTTTTATCGATTGCTTACTTCTAGTACACTTTTGCGTTTGTTCTTTAAATGACTTATCTATAAAATCTACTCATATTTATTTGGAAAACTCAAAACAGATCTAGCAGCATGTCTCGATCTACGAATGCCAAAACTACGGATTGAACGTCTGGATGACTCTTGTTTTGGTTTGGAATCCATCAATGCCCGGTTGATCCACCATCTTGCACCAATAAAAGCAACAAGAACCACAAACACCATAAACCCGATGATTCCAAAAAACCATTGGAGGGTAGACCCACCTTCGCCAGGAACCTTCACGTTCATACCAAACAACCCAGTCACCAAATTAAGAGGAACCAAGATGGTACCGATGATGGTGACCTTGGAAAACATCTCAGTGACTCTGTTGTTGGAATTAAACGACTCCACTTGTAATTGAGCCAAGTAATTTGAATGAGATCTACTGAAGATCTTTTCGTATGCCAATAAGTTTTGGAACATGGTGACAACGTGATCCTGAATATCACCCAAGTATAATGCTATGTCTGCTCTTGGTTGCACACGGGAAGGTGCACCGCCTGTTGGAACCTGCTGCTGAGGTTGCTGCTGTTGTTGTTGCTGAGGATTTTGGTTAAAGTTTGGAGGATTTCCAAAACTAATGCCTCCAGTGCCGTCCTCGTTGAAGCCAATGGAATGGTACGAGCCATCAAAGTGACTGCCGGCCTCTTCCTGGCATCGCTTAGCAAACATTTTGATCACGTCCGCCTTGCCAGAGAGTAAACGCATCAACGTCATCACCTTCTTTCTAGACTCTCCTATCCGTTGCAACATGGTACTGAAATCAATATCTCTAGCAACAAATACGGAATCCTCAATAGCGTCCGCTTCATACTCAATAGCTGTAATGACTGGAGCAAACTCATCGGTGATGTCATCAATCATAGCATAACAAATCCAATCAGCACTGACATCGACATAATCACGCAACTGTCTCACTCTTCTTCTGACAGATGCAGGGTGCGAGACTGGGGAAAAGTGGAAGCTTAAAACACCATCTCTAAACACAACAAGATACACGTTGATTGGTTCGAGGTAGTCTTCCGATTCCTTGTCAGGCTCAAACGTGTGGAAACAAACAAAGTAGTAGTTTCTAAAAAGCTCAACCTTTTCACGGGTTTCTTGCATTCTGATATCTTCAGCAGTCAAAGGGTGAATACCAAAAGCCCTAGCCAAAGTTTTCATTTCTGCATCTGTGGGACAAACACAGTCCAACCACCAAGTGCTTTCGCCGTTTCTGAACAACTCACGAACAGATTGGCCTGGTTCAACCAACGACGGGATGTCTGGGGCATGCACCGTTTCCTCTGATTCCGACGAAAAAAACGAAAATCTATCAGGCAATGAAGAGTCGTGAGGCTCGGTGATTCTAGCCCCGCCAAACCGAATTTGATATGAACTATCATCATCGACAACCTCATCCTCCCTACAAGTATCTCCCTTAAGTTCCTTCTCATTGCTGATGGATGACTCATCCGAACCAAAGCTCTTCAACGGCTCCGGTTCCGGCGCCTTCTTAAACTTTCTGAGAATGTTCTTGGGTGTATACTTCAAAGCTGCGGTGGAACGTCCCCTTGCAGATGACGAGATCCCCACTTGTTGGTTGTTCACCCCCAATCTGATGGCAGTCCGCTCAGCAATGATCTGTTGCTGTTCTCTAACGGCACGCAGCGCTTCACGTTCTTCTCTAATAAAGTCTTCAATCTCATCAAAATCAATCCCCTTGATGCGCACGTGCTCCGGATGCATTGGAAAGCAAACATCCTCTTCGGTCTCCTGTGACAGCCGTGAAGCTTGCGAGTCCTCGCTATCAATCAGCGAACGCAGCGCTCTCCTTTCACGAGTCTCCGGACGAACCTTCCAATTTTCCCCGTTTGGCGTACTGGCTGAATCACCAGTGAGAACACGAGCCAAATTTTCTACAATGGAACTCTTGCGGTGCTTTCTAGGTTGAGGAGACGCTTGACGGGTTTGCTCGTCATTGTGGCCCATCAAGATACCAGTCACGGCTCGAGGGTTGGCCAAACTCCGAAGCTGTTCTGAAAACAGCAGCGAGCGGTCCTTCGCTTGCTCACGCCCACGTCTGGCGGCCGCCGCCAACGACCCTCCCAGGCCTTTGACTATTGGTATCGGACCGTCATAGTCTTCCGCGTTAAATGTAGATTGCTTTCTAATACCATCTACTGGTACATCCTTTGGTCCAATATCATCATCTTCAATAGCATTTTCATTCGGGTCGCTAATATAAACCCTTGGAAGAGGTGTTTGATGTCTGTGATCATCCAACACCTCATCTGCAACATTAACCTCTTTACGGCTAGAGTGGAAGCTGCCTGTCTCTGACATACTTAACTGTTTCTCATCTATGAGTTCATAACTTGAAGAACCTTTTTCTTTCAAGTTGTTGTGATGGGTTTTTTTTTCTCTTCAAGAAATTTTCAAGATGAGTAAAAATTGCACGTTTATATGAGGGATTTTAGGGTATTAATGTAAATTAGCAGGGGGATAACCAGGCTTAAATCTCGATGTCAACTCGTAGGCGCTCATTATTTAATAAATACTAGATGTATTTTCTACTCTTGCAAGCACTTACTTGGAGGGTGCGAAATTTTGCATTCTTGGCTTGGGCTATTTCAGCTCCTTAATCTCTTTAATTTGGTTTCTTGGGTTATGGATGGCGCTTAAAGGTTTTACTTTCAATTTTTTAGACGAATGTGTAGTGTGTTTGGGTAATGTTTTGATTGTAAAGAGAAAAAGATAAAGAATAGGATGATCATAAAGATGATAAGAGAAAAAATACGAGAACAAATATGAGAGAATAAAGAAGAATAAAGATTAAGGAACAAAAAAAGATTAGAGAACAAATAAAGAACAAATAAAGAACAAATAAAGAACAAAAGAACAAATAAAGAACAAAAAGATGAAAATGAAAGGTAAAGGTAAAAGTAGAGGAAGCGGCAAAGAAATGTACAAAACCTCCTTTATATTCTAATTATTTCTTATAATTTCATCACCTTTCATTTCATCACATTTCATTTCATCTTTCATTTCATCTTTCATTTCATCTTTTTGGTAATTTCTTGCGTTTTTGTTAATAATTTACTAAAGTACCTCTTAGTATTAAACCATACATACACCCTGTTTTTATGTTTAATATACAGATTTTTATACATCATTCAACTATTACATTACTTTTATTATTTAATCATTTTACCTTTTCATCAAATCAACTGATTCTCGTTAACAAACTCAAGCGAACAAATTACAAGTGCAAATTTTCATCATGGCCATACGACAGTTCCCATTAGTGCGAAGTTATCGTAACCTACACTACAACATCACTCATTATAACAGCAGAAGGTTTCAAAGTCTACGTCATCCATTTCTATCCAATAGTCAACTCATCGAATCTTCGTATTCTCATTGGTTTTCAACCACCTTCAATAAGGTTCCTCGCAGAAACATCGGGAACATCATAGCAGCCAATTCTATCTTTATACTGAATCATGCAGACTTCAAGCCTCCCAGTTTAAAGTATTACCAACTGGACCACATCGAACCTTCATTACATAACCAGCCTAAAGATTTGTCCAGTATAAGTGCACAGATTGATGATGTCGATTCAGCTTCTAAGGTCGGCCAGGAATTGCGTATATGGCTCGCGTATCATAAAAATGATAATATGCAGATGCGGACTCTTCTCAATCGGTACCTTCTTCATAAGGAGTGTGATTCCAGAACATTGGCGTACGCTTTAACGCACTTGCATATGATTTATGACCATCTTTATGCGACGGATGTGTTTGTGGAGTTGATGAGCAGCCAGAAGCATCTTGAGAGTATTCTCCTTGATAGTGTAGTTAAGCTGATGGTTGAGAATGATGCGATGTTCGACTTGTTGGTGAGAGTGGTTACTTCATGGCGCCATGCATGGAGCCCAGAGTGTTTATCGATGGTCATGAAAGAGTACTACAAGTACGCCAATGCACGGGAGATGAAGGGGTTGACTGAAATCATCAACAAGAGTGGGTTGGCCACGCATTATAAAATCAAGTCCATTGAGCTCCAAAACATGATTGCCAGTTTGGATCTCGATGTGTTCAACTATAGAGACCAGTTGCTTCGAATTAAAGAGAGCACGGGTGACAATGAAATCCTCGACTTCTACGTCGACTTCATTCGTTTTCTCTCAAACAGATCGGTCCAGGACATGGAACACATCCTCAAGCTCTTTGAACTAGACAACCTCAAATTAAAAGACTTGGGCTCGGATTTCAAGTACGTTCTTGATTTCATCGCAAAAAACACAACCAACTTTAACCATGTATTGGTTGTTTTGCAGCGTCGTGCAGACTTGAAGTGTTCCACTGAGTTGTTACAAAAAATACACGAGAGCTTTGTGAGAATGCATCCGTACGACGCCAAGTCGTTTGATAGGCATTTCCATGTTTGGGTGGAACATTCGCTTCTTCCTCTTAGTGTCAAACGCACCTTGCATGACTGTAAAGTCAGATCCGTGTACTCTCAACTAGCACCAGTCAACATGGTTGACGATCCAATAATCCTCAAGCCCGCAAAATATAATCATAACTGGAAGTCTTTAATCTACAACGTCGACTCATCTTCTCGTTTGATCAAGGACAAAGATCAAATCGCGTTCAGGGTGAATTTGGGCTTTGATGAGTTGACTTCCAAAGGCGTTGCCCCAGACTTGAAGTTGATTGTGGACACATACAAGAGATCCTCGCATGCAAATAAACAGTCGTTGATTGTGTTGTTAAAGTCGCTTCGTTATTACAATCAAGTCCAGTCCAAATTAGAAATAGTCGATTTGCAAGAAAAGAACTCGAAACACCATCTCTTCAAGTATATTTCGTCACCCCAAAAGGTGGTGAATCTCTCTTCAAACGATAAACTTAAGCTTGCCCGGTTGTTGATGAATAAGAATATGACTGCACATGCAATAAAGTTGCTTCTGCAAATTGATGTAAATCAACTTTCCAGCAATCTGCGTGCTTTCATGCTCAATATCCAATTAAGAACTTACTACAATGCAAACGATTTTCCCCTGTTCAACAATTTAATTGAAAACTGTGATCTTTCCAAGATTAATGTCACTGAGTATCTTTCAAAGCAGTTGGCTCACTTGCAGAATATGGTGATTAAGAAGTCAAAGAGTTTGGCTGCGAAAAAGCATATTGTTGATACTGAGGGCACTGAAACAGATGTTAAACACTTTTATGGTTATTACCCTACAAGAATGGCACATTTGGAAGAGGCATTGAAGTGTTTGATCAATTTGGATGGTTTGGTAAAAGAAATGATTATTTCAAATGAAAAACTTTTGTCGAATGTTAAAGATGAACTCTTTATATTTTTAAACGAGTGGCAAACAAGATGAACTTTTTATATAAACGTTTGGCAAGATGAACTATAGAACGATAAAGATTAGTCATTCACCTGTATATATTTTCAGACTAATGGGAACTATTGTAATGGGAACATCCGTAGTCATTCATAATTATACTTAGTAGTGCGTAAAGTAGCCATTTCAGAGTCAATTTTAAACTTTTTGGTGTCATTTCATAGCAAACTACCCCAATGTACAAAAATGCATCTCTATTGTATATTAAAAGAATGACGTCATCTTACGTAATATGTATGACAACCCCAACTAAATTTAGCATTTAGCTGCAAAAAAATGTTTAGTAATGGACCCTTGGTTAAGTATAAATATGAATGTGGTTTCCTTGTTAGTTTCCATCAATCATGCAATTCTTAACTACTTTTAACTTATTTACTTTGTCTGCTTTAGCAGCTGCTGCTTCCAAGTATCAATTTATTTCCATCAGATCTGGCTCTCAGTACCAGTACTTGAGTGTCGTTGACAAGGATGGCGCACTTACTCTTGGAAGTGGAGATGCCTCCACTTTTACTTTGAACGACGACGGTTCTTTGAGCACCGATGGTGGAAAGTTTATTACTTTGAAGGATGGTTCGTTTGTGGAGACTGATGATGCTGATAAATCTTTTGGTATCAACAACAATTACTTGACACACAACAGTGATGGTTTCTACGCTTGTCCAACAGATGGAACTACCAAGATTACTTCTTCATGTTCTGACTCTAACGGTTCTCCAGTGGCTCTTAAAGCGAATGTTGTTGGTGATGCTCCAGCACCTGCTCCTCCAGCACCAGCAGCACCAGCAGAACCAGCAGCACCAGCACCAGCTCCAGCAGCACCTTCTCCAGGTAATGTCCAATTTGGTGTCATCACCATTCGTTCTGGCTCCAAATTTCAAAATGGCCCTGTTAAAAAGGTGAACGAACACTTGCATGTTTTCTCAGTCGGGACTGACGAAGGTGCAGATGTCACATTTACCTTGCATGAAGATGGGTCGTTGACTGATCAAGATGGTGTTGGTATTTTCCACGACGACAACACTGGTGAATTGGGAAACGTTGACCCATGGGGAATTGAAAAGCCAACCACTGGTTTTTCGATCGATAATGGCTACTTAGTGCTTAGCGGCAAGGGAAATTGGAAGGCTTGTCCATCTGGCGAAAACAAATATTCATTGGCTGACAATGATTGTACTGGAGGTACTCCACTTGCATTGGCTGTTGTTGGTCAAAAGGATGTTTAATATATAAGTATACCAATAAAGATTTAAGATATGAGGATATTGTAGAAATACAGGTCTAAAAGTGATGGTGTATTTAGGATGTTATAGAAATACTGATATATAAGTGATGGTTTATTTAGGATATTGTAGATATGAAGTGATAGTTTATTTATCAGAAACATGAATAGATAATCAAATTTATCAAATTAAGAGATAATATGAAACTAAGCTTTATCTTGATATCTCACAAACACTGAACTCACTTGTGAGTTTATTCGAGTCTCACGTGAACAGATCACTTTTTTTTTGTTTACCAAGATGTGGAACGATATAGTAAGTTAAGATAGAAAACTCCGAATAGTACTAACCAACAGGACTCTACTCTAAATGCAAACCTTTTAGAAAAGATCTCGTCATCAGTAGAATGTGCAATATGTGCGGAGACGATGCATGTACCATTTTTATCAGAATGCGGGCATTCCTTTTGCTATGAATGCTTATTTGCATGGTTTGAAAACAAGGTGAACTGTCCTACTTGTAGACATGAGTTGGAGCATGTGCCTGTACTCAACCTCCACCTTAAAGAAATATCCAAGTCGATAGTGGATTTGATGATCGATGTGTCTACAGATGAGGAAAAATCACGGATAGTGAAGCAACGAGAAAATGCGGTGCTGGGGTACGAACACGATAAGGAAGCCAAACGTCTTTTCGGAGATATGTTTGGCAGTGTGATGACGTTGTTGGACACTTCAGACGGGGTGCCTAGATGTGGGAATTGTCATTGGGAAGCGAATGGGTCGGAGTGTCTTCGATGCGGAGCACGGTTCCGAGTACCCAGGACCAGCGAAAACGATTCGGATGAGGAGGTTTACTACAACACACGGGGAGGTGGGATGCCAGATGACATGGACGGGGACGTTCTTGACGAAGAGGACGAGGAGGAAGAGGACGCACATAACGAGTACGACTCGGAAGACAGTTTTGTTGACTCCCGACCTGTGGAAGCGATCGAGTTGGATGTGGATATGAGCGATGGTCTTTCGGATGACGAGTGGAACGGCTTCGAAGACTCGGGGTCTCTGAGGAGATCCAGAAGAAGAGAACCGGTGGTGATTGATGGCGATGATGAAGATGAAGATTTTTGTGACGATGATTTGATTTCTGCATTAGAAGAGTTCCATGAGGATCATTTACAGGAGGTTGATGATTCGAGGGGTCTGAGGAGAAGAGTCATTGTGATCAGTGATGATGAGGATTAGCATAAAACGAGAAACGAACAAACCACGCAAACCACAAACGAACGATGTGAGTTTGTGAGTTTATGATTTTGTTTAGACATGATATTTAATAAACGAATGTGTTTACACATGATATTTTATAAGCGAGTGTGTTTAGACATGACATATTCAGTAAAAATTTAGTTTAATTTAAAGATGATATACAAATGACCTGGTTATTAAGTAAGCCAATAAATGGAGTTGAAATGACATTTTTACGTTTTCTCACATTCATAATAAAGTATTCATTAATGTTCATTAAAAAGTTCATAATAAAGTCTTGAAAGTACACAACTTACTATGTTGGTTTGTTAATCTCCAAAATCTGAAAAACACTCGCTCTTTTTTATTAATCTCCAAAATCAACCACTCGCTCTTTTTTATTAATCTCCAAAATCAAACACTCGCTCTCTTTTATTAATCTCCAAAATCAAACCCTCGCTCGTTTGTGGTTTTTAATCTCTAAAATCTGAAAAAACTCACGACGTTCGTAGTTGATCACCAGATTCTAATAACACAAAACCATCCATCACACCACTTCCACACGTGACTAAGGACCAATGAAAAAATCTGAATAGCGACAAAAATTAACATCAACATGGACCCACAGAGAATCATCAACTTGCAAAAGCAGTACCAAAACTCCACCAAGCCATTGTGGTTGAGAGGAAAGCGTTCTAAGTTTTTGGTCTACCCATTCTACGCTGTTTTCACTGTCAGCACCATCTTGCCATGGTACTACACCGGTAGAGCTATTGCTGGTCTTAAGGACGAGTAAATATCTTAGATTTTGATAATAAATGCTTATAAGATGTGATGTAGAGTTTTTGTAAGGTAGTTGAATTGGGAGTATTGAGAATATTTATGAATAGTATAATAAGGGTATAATGATAAGATGGAACAATACCAAGTGTAATAAATACCAAAACAATTGTCAGTACTGCTACAAGATAGTAATAGCATAGATGGTACTCAATACTCTTATAAGATAGTACCATAATAATAGTAACAAAAATTTAGTATGCTATTATGATCACTTAAATTATTCATATTATTCACTAATCCCCTATCATCTAATTATCTCTATTTTAATGCTATATGGTTCAAAAATCATAAGTGCGAACTGAATCCCAAGCTCACTTCGTTCGTTTTTGGGATTCATTTGCAAGCTCACTTCGTTCGTTTTTGGGATTCATTTGCAAGCTCACTTCGTTCGTTTTTGGGATTCAGTTCGTAAACTGATAACCTCCTCTATATCCTCCGGAAGACTTCCTCTCAATCGAACCAAATCATCATCAATCAACCTCAGCATCCCAGTCAACAGATTATTCAACCACCTCACCTCAATCTCTATAATCAGACCATCATACCCATTTTCATACAAATAATACACAGCTACAACCACCAACCATTCCACCACTTTCTTCCCACTAGAATTAGACAACTGCGAGATCCGACTCACCAACAGCCCCAACCTATGCGCAATTTCAAGCCCATTGGCCACAAGAACCAGTTTGCCCAGTTGCAAGTCTGTGCACACACCCAATAGCGTGGTGACCAACAAAGAGTCGACATGGGACCCGCTAAGCGTCAACCCATCAAGCACGTACTCCACCTCGTTGTGGGCACTTTTCATACGGAGATCATTGATGCTAGACTGGAGGTCTGCCTCTGTAAAGTCCAAGATGTTCTGTGTGTCGTGATGATCCATAAGAAAGCTGCGTTCCTCGCTATAAGTCCTCCGGGCAGGATTCAGCTCTACAACCACACTCTTCTTCTTCTTCTGTTGGTGCTTGACGTCCACGTCGAAGCTGCGAATGATTGACGACACGTCGATCTGGTCTGAATCCGAGTCCGAATCACTCGTTTGCACTACCACGCTAACCGGCGCTCGGTCCATTCCTTCAAAAAGACTGCTCCATGCACTGTGCTCCCGCGTGGAGATGGGCGACCCAGCACCCACCTTTCCCACGCGCTTCGGCGTTGCTGGCGGCGTACTCTTCACTTCTTTGGTCTTCACTTTGGTCTTTGCCCGCTCTTTCTTCGCCGAAACCTCCTTGTAGCTACTTACCCCAATAACATCAACAATCTTTTTAAGCCGTTTCGGAGACGCTAGCGGGTCTTCCTCATCGCTAGAGAACTCCACTTTTCGTTTCTCTCGTCCTTTTCCATACAACTTCATGTTGAAATTCTTGGTTAGGTAATTGTTGAGTAAGCGATGGTGGGTAGTTCATACTCTTATTACATAGATACACTATTTACATATACTATTTACATATACTATCTAGATTTACTAATCTGCTTATAGTCATGTGCTTGTAGAATTTTCTATAATATGAGTGACTAGAAATTAATAGACACAGCAATTACTAAGTCAATATAATACACTACTCTAATGCATAAATTAGTAATTTTTACTGATAACTCACTACTCACTTTGTCCGTAGTTCGTGTTTGTAGTGTTTGTAGTTTGTGTTTGTGGTTCGTTGCGAAAATAAAATCAACAACATGTCAGCAATAGAAAAGAAGATCCGAAGCTTCTTAAAAGGCCCCAAAAAGGGGGAAACGTTTGAACTACGCAATGGATTAGTTTCACAATACAAACACGAAAGAAAAGATGCGATCCAGAGAGTCATTCAAGCAATGACTGTAGGAAAAGATGTGTCGTCATTATTTCCAGATGTTTTAAAGAACATTGCCACCTATGATTTGGAACAAAAGAAGTTGGTTTACCTCTATTTGATGAACTATGCCAAAACCAACCCTGAGCTTTGTATATTGGCAGTCAACACGTTCATCCAGGATACGGAAGATACAAATCCATTGATTCGTGCGTTGGCGATCCGCACAATGGGGTGCATCCGTGTTGCCAAGATGGCCGACTACATGGAGCTTCCATTGCTGAAGAAGTTGAAGGATGACAACCCATACGTGCGGAAGACGGCTGCGATCTGTGTGGCGAAGCTCTTTGACTTGAACGCCGAAATGTGCATTGAGTTGGGGTTCATTTCACAATTGCAGGAGCTCTTGAATGACTCCAACCCAATGGTTATCGCCAACGCACTCAATGCGTTGTACGAGATCAAAGACATGAACAAAGACCCGATATTGCGGGTGTTGGTGATCACGCCGGAGCTTGTGAAAAACTTGTTGATGTGTTTGAACGAGTGCACGGAGTGGGGCCGGATCACAATCTTGACCACTTTGAATGATTATGCGACGGCAGACAAAAAGGAAGCGTTCCACATCATCGAAAGAGTGATTCCACAGCTCCAGCACGTCAACCCATCGGTGGTGCTCAGCTCGATCAAAACCATTCTCCACCACTTGGAGGCGGTGCCCTCTCAAAGGGCCGCCATCTTGAAGAAGTTGTCTGCGCCATTGGTGTCGTTGGTTCTGTCGTCAATCCCGGAAGCACAGTACGTGGGGTTGAAGAACATCCGTATCATCTTGGAAAAGTACCCCGAGGTGTTGTCGCGCGAGTTGCGTGTGTTCTTCATCAAGTACTCGGATCCATTGTACCTCAAGTTGGAGAAGTTGGAGATTATGATTCGTTTGGCCAACGAGCACAACAGCACGTTGTTGTTGGGTGAGCTCAAGGAGTACGCCATGGAATTCGAACCCTCGCTCGTGTCCCGCGCAGTCAAGTCCATCGGGCTGATTGCCATCAACCAACCCAACTACGTCGTCAAGGCGGTCAACTTGTTGGTCAACTTAATCGACCAGAGAGGCGGAGAACTTGTCATCAACGAGTCCATCAACGTCTTGATCAACATTCTCAGAAGATACCCAGGCAAAAACGATTTAAACTCTTTGGTCATCCCAGTCATCTCCCATCATATCGACAATTTGGACAAGGTCGAGGCCTTGTCTGGATATATATGGTTGTTGGGTGAATACCCATCCTTCTTCTCCAACTTACAGGATAAATTGAGCGAGTTGATTGATGGTTTTTTGGAGTATGATTCCTTGTTACAGTTGAATATTTTAACTACCATAGTCAAGATCAACTTGTCACTGAAGTCCGAAAAATATTCCCTGTTATTACAAAGAGTCTTGGAAATCGCAACAAAGGAGTGTGAAAACGCAGATGTCAGAGATAAAGCATACATTTACTGGAGATTACTTTCATCTTCCTCCGACTCGGACTTAACAAAGAAGGTGATGTTAACAAAACTTCCGCCTATCCAATCCACCATTTCTTCCTTCAACCCGCAAACTTTGCAGCAGTTGATGAGTGAATTGTCCACTTTATCATCTGTATACCATAAACCGTCCTTCACCTTTATAGATGGCAACAAGTCCAAGAAGCCTAAGGAAAAGGAAAATATCGAGGACTTGAAGAACTTGGCCAAACAAGAGATTATCAACAATGCGAAACACGAAAACTTGCTTGATTTCGATGATGACGATGATGTCACCGTTCCTGAAGGTGGGTCAAACCTTTTGGATGAATTGAATGATTTATTCAACACTCCTTTACCTGCTCAACCTGCTAATTCGAATAAGGAGATTTTAGGTTTATTCAATACTACTACCGCACCAACAAATGGTTCTAAGAACGATTTGTTAGATCTTTTTTAGGAATAATATATGGTTTATAAGCTACGAACAATGAACAAGTGAGTTGTAACTTCTAAAAGATGAATTGTCACATAATTGGTTCGTTGTAACTTCTAAAAGATGAATTGTCACTTAATTGGTTCGTTGTAACTTCTAAAAGATGAATTGTCACTTAATTGGTTCGTTATACCTTCTAAAAGATGAATTACCTACCAACCACATATATAAATAATTCTAAATGATTTTCTCTATTGTTAAAATTTCCTATTTACCCATATCTACATATGAATCCTTTATGATTCCAAACTCACTCCGTTCGTTTGTCGTTCGTTTGTCGTTTGTCGTTCGTCTTCTCCTTCATACCCACCTTCACATCATTCACATCCCTATCAATCATAGCCAATTCTGATATCTTCTCCCGAATCTCACCACTACTTTTATCTATCATAGCAATCTCAGCCCTCTTACTCTCAATCTGTTTCTTCAACAACATAATCAAACTCTCCCGCAGTTGATGTGGTCTATACGTATTCAACAAATGATTCATATTAATCAAAAGTAACAGTATATCCTTGATCTTCTTTTCAAGTTGCCCCAGATTAACACTTACAATACTAACCAACTCTAGAAAATTCAACAATAGCGAGTCCTTTAACTTGTGCAACTCTTTGATCTTAGCCTCCAGAGTTATATTTTCATCATCTTCCAGGTACAACTGGTCCCACTGACTATCCTTCAAGCTAGGAAGCTTGTCCTCAAACGACCATATATTCCCGTAGCCTCTGTAATGTGTTCCTTCGGGCTGATTGGGCGGAACCAAGAACTTGAGCTCACCCACAGGCTCGCTCTCAGCAGCATCCTTCGCCCGCTCTACGTTCTCCTTCGTGAAGTACCGGTAGTACGCCGGCGGCGGCGGGTACAACGAACTAATCAATTCATCAGACATGTTTTTTTCCACCCCGAAATTAAAATTAAAAATGGCTGACACAGAGAATATGGACGTGGATGTTGGTACGTATCTGCTTGTATCGTTACTCAATTACTAACATCTAGAAACACAAGAAGAAAAGAAGATAACAAAGAAGAGATTCGAGGTAAAGAAATGGACCGCAGTGGCGTTTTGGTCGTGGGGTATGTATCCGATCTTTGCTGATTTATTACTAACATTCTAGATATCCAGGTGGAGAACTGTGCCATTTGCAGAAATCACTTGATGGATCCGTGTATCGAGTGCCAGCCAAACTCGATTAGTGCTGGCGACAAGGAGTGTATTGCTGCATGGGGGGCCTGTAATCATGCTTTTCATTTGCATTGTATTAAGAGATGGTTAAAGACTAGAAATGCATGTCCTTTAGATAATCAGGAATGGACTTATCAAAAGTTGGGTAATTAATGGTTGTATATTAAGTGTCTCACAAACGAGCGAAGTGAGTTTGTGCTTTGGTTTACGTAGTAAATAACCAACAAACTGTGTTTGTTGGTTTGATTTAGTTTACGAATTTTGGTATAATTTATAGTTTACTTGGAATAAAGCGATGAATTTACTGGTAGATATATGATAGTTGTGGAGTTTATAATTGATTATAATTGTGAGAGGATTATAATTGTGAGAGGATTATAATTGTGAGAGGATTGCAATCTTTGTTATGATTAATTAAAACAATCGTTATATTGAGGGTTACCACTAACTTTTTAAAGTCATAACGAATACTTCTAACTCACTTTGTTCGGTATTCGTTATTCATTATTCATTATTCATTATTCGTTATTTAGAAACCTCCAACTCCTCCGAAACTCCCCAGTAACTGCAAACTCCAGAGTCATCTCCCTTAACTCCTCTATCGTATCATCTATATTCTCATCAGTGACCGTCTCCACAAAAAATATATACTGCCATTGGGCCAAATGAGAAGGTCGGGAATTGATCGAGGCCAAGTTAACCTTGTTCTTCTTAAACGTGTCCAACACTTCACAAAGCGCACCCGGCTCGTTGTGGTCTAGCGTGAACAACAACGAAGTAAGTAGCTGCTCCTTGGTATCTTTCGCATCGGTGTTGTGGAACTCCACATCCTTCTTCCCTAATACCAAGAACCTGGTTGTGTTTTCTTTGAACGTCTCAATGTTCGCGTACATCACCGGGAGATTGTACATCTTGGCGGCAGTCTTTGACGAGATGCACGCCGTGGAGTTGGTGTCGTCCTCACTCACGTTCTGCGCTGCCTTCAGCGTGGACAACGTATCGATGCGCTTGACATCCTTCGAGAGTCCGAGCTCCTTCAAGAACACATCCACCTGCGTCCACACCTGTGGATGCGAGTACACCACCTTAATGTCTTCAAGTCGTTGCACTCGGCTGATGAAGCAGTGGTGGATCAGCACAAACTGCTCGGCCACCACATGAAACCCAGGCGACTTCTTGGGTATGAACCAGTCTCGCAACAAGTCGCAGGTGAATACAACCTGTCCGTTGGTACTGTTTTCAAACGGTACCACTGCATAGTCCACTTCGCCCGAGTCCATGATCTTGAAGCAGTTTTCAATGGACTGTTGAGGTTTGGTGTTTTCCGGAGCCAAGTCTCCGAATTGTTGTATTACAGCCTGTTGTTAGTTTGGTTGGTTGGTTGGTTGATACTTACTTGGTGGGTGTAAGTTCCTGCTGGTCCAAGATATGCTACTTTCATAGTGAGTCACAAAAAATTGTTAGGTAAAAGAATGACAATTGGCGAGTGAGTTAGTTGGTCAGATATTTAACTATTGAGTTAGTTAATTAGTTTGTGAGATATTTAACTATTGAGTTAGTTAGTTAGTTAGTTAGTGAGTTAGTTAGTGCGTTTGTTAGCTAGTGAGTGAGTTATTTAATTACTGAGGTAGCTAGTTACTTAACTAGTTACTGAGTTAGTTATTTAGTGATTAATTCACTCACTAAATCAACATCATCTTTAGACTATAACCAGTATACATCTCATCTCTAGGCCACACAATCAAAATTCACAAACTTTACCATTCATGATCAACACAACAGCTAAATCCATTCAGCTCAAGCATTTTCACAGAACAGTCACAACTCACTTTGAAAATTCAAATAAGTTCTACACACTCACAGCAGTGAGTGAACATAGTCATCACATAACAAACGTACGCAACAACCATGTCTCATTCCTACACGCAGATCGTTGGTGGCTCTATATTTATTTGAGCACTATAACAAATCCACCCTCATTGAGACAGGTTAACCCAAATTAAAAGCAACATTACTATAAACCCAAAAAATAAAAACTAAAAACACCTTAAACATCTTGAACAATGGTACCCTTTTCAGAGACATAGATACCATCCAAGAACTTTCTGATATCCTTGTTTCTGACACGACAGATTTGTTGAACGTCAGCAGCGTTTTGGGAAACAGCTTCCAAAGAGTTACCAGAGATGACCAACTCATCCTTTTGGGTGGTGGATTGTTCGACAGTGACACCGTCGAAGACCTTGACTTGTCTGACTCTCTTTTCACCCAAGAAGTTTCTGATTTCAATGTACTTTTGGCCGTCAATGTCAACAAAGTTAACATTGATTGGGAAATGCGCGTAAACGTATCTCAACTTGTACTTGTAACCCTTGGTGACACCGGTGATCAAGTTAGCAATCAAAGACTTGACGGTTCTCAAAGCAGCAACGTGCTTTCTGTCACCGTTGTGGACAGTGATCTTGACAGCCTTTTCGGAAACCTTGGAGAAGGTAACGTCAATGTGCTTCAAGTCCTTGGTCAAAGAACCTCTTGGACCAGTAACCTTGACGGTTCTGGCCTTGATGTCCAAGGTAACACCTTCTGGGATTTCGAGGATTTGGTCAGTTTGAATGTACTTCATTGTTGATAACTTTTTTTGATGGGTCTGCGTTTGTTTATATAGTATGCGATGCTGAAAAATTAAGTGAAAAATTTTTCTGTCGTGCGAAGGATCAAATTGTGGTTCTTGCATGGGATGGAATTTGTGCAGTCTGTGGGTTACCATGTCCGGGTAAATACTTGGTTGCAAAAAAGTTTCTAGTGCTTGTGCATTTCTAATATCTGACGGTTTTTATAATTTGTAATTATCGGTTAAATGCCTGGTAATTCATATAATATCTATAACCTCTGGAACTTGGCCTATCTTATAAATAAAAGCAATAGTAAATCCTAAAATCAAGTTAACATAAGCAGCCACACCAAATATAAAATTGGGTCTCTTTAATGTTGTTAATGTAAAATTGTAAAACAGTGTCATAATAAATGGGGATACAAGATTAACAAAGTTTTTAACAAAGCCAAGGCCCCCATAAACCTCCCCGATTTTATCCCCGGAGAAATACTTCATCAAGGAACTGTTTAAGGTAGGTCCAATGAAAGACCCAAGTGCCTGGATAGCCAGCCCAGCCATTAAGCCTCGGGAGTTTCTTGAAAAACTAACAGCAAAGTTCCCTAAGGCACTTCCGAGAAATCCAAGGAAACACATGGTTGAATCAATTGCATCAAATCTATTGTGTTTAGCTTCAACCTTGAAATACCCTTGTAAAATTGTTTTAGATACTAATGGTGCAAGAACCCACAAAACCACACTTCCAGATACACTGATGGTCATCAACCACTCTCCTACTTGTTTTTGACTCCAGTTGAATTGATACAACCCAAAACTTATCACAAAATTGTCCATACTCATAGTAATCGAAACAAACATGGCTTCCATAAAAATCAACAAATACACAACATTTTGGTACCTCGAAATAAATTGGGCATTACATAATTTAGATAAGCTTTCCGGAGTGAGCCAGAAAATATTAATGGCGTTAAACTGTTGCAAGAACTTGAAACCTGCAGGTTCTCTTTGGCGTAATATCTCCGCTTCGGCATGTGATTTTTTAGCTTTTCCGATATCCTCTTTGGATCTTGACTCTGGAAGAATAAAGACTGTAAAGAGAAATCCAATACTAAAAAATATGAATGAAATGATCAATGGATAAAATGCCGATTTGTTTATTGGTCCTGCAATCTCGTTACCTGATTCATCTTTATCTATCAACCAGGTAGCAAACAATGGTCCAAAGAAAAGCATCGAAGTTTGAATAGCACTGATAATACTAAACTTGGTGATTCTTGTCGTGGGATCAGTAATGTCACTCACATAACAATAAACTAATGTCGACATAGCAGCTTGCCCTCCAAATATTGACTCCACTACTTCGATTGTTAAATATGGAATCACAACCATCTTTTTTGCAATATAAAAATAGCCAAATCTCATAATTGATCCTAATAGTAATGTTGCATAATTAATAATCAATATCTTCTTTCTTCCATATCTATCTGACAATGATCCAACTTTTGACATAACCATAGTGACTATCACCCCAACAATTAGCCCTATGTACAATTGATAGTTTGCCAATGCTACTTGCGCATCCACCAATTTACATGTTTTTCCATCTTCTGAAACCGTATTGCAAAATAATTTAGTTACTATCATCACCGTTGGTGAAACCGATATGGACATTGCAAGACTAGAAAACAATGTTGTGGTACATATAAAGAGGAACGATGGCGTTTTCCACCATGATTGTTCTTCCTCTTGTCCCGTCCGTGTAAACCCTGTAGATTGTTCTGTTGATTCATAATCTGTTGTAAATTGTCCCTCCAAGAGGTTTTCATTCTGTGCATCCTTACCCATTATTTATTGATGTTTCCATGATTTTCTTCCCTATTTATCATGTTTATAATAAGATAGGTCTAGTAATTGCGGCTAAAAAATATCCCAGCTTTTGATTATGCACTCGCGGACTTTCGTTTCTTTGATTAAATATGAGACGATGATGCACACCTGAAGGTAGTTCGTGAGTTCTGGTATTGAATTTGAAGTAACACAGAGTGAATTGCTCGTTTATAGCCACTTTTCAACTTACTTATCCGAACAAATAACATCTCCATTTTCAATATCTAAATAAGAGCAAATCCTTAGCCGCATTTACTCGTCGGAAACTGTGCATTTTTGTATTTGAGGGTACTGCCAAGATTATCAGCACCTTCGTTCTATGGCCTAATTGGGGAAATCGACCGTCTTTTAGTTGTGGCCGTGCGCACAGGTATCCTTTTTGAATACAGGATAAATTGTGGATTTCCCCAATAAAGCTTCAATCAAATGCTATGATGTATTAATTTTTAGTTAGACACTATATCCACTTATCTTAAATACTAGAAGGTCGTTCCGAATGGTGCTTACTAATGTCTTCCTACTTTATTTTTTTAGGTGTTTATAATTAGGAATTAAACGTGATTGATAGACAGATTTAACAGAACAGAGCGGATGTTTAATGTTCCTCATTATGCAGGATAGAACAAATTTTGACGGATTAAAGAAATGCAAACGTAACCCACGAATGTTGAAGCCAATTGAGAATAATCGGGGCTCTAGTTAGAAGTGAAATGTATTTTTTTGTTGATAAAGAGAGTTTCATATCTTAGAAGAAACCTCGTAGTATAATAGTAATTGAAAGCTATCATTATTTTGTTAGAGATCGACAAATTTTTTGAAGTTTGATTAAATCCTCCAACTATTGTGGTTGTCAAAATAATCATAACAGTCGCCTGAAGTTGTGATCTCTTGAATCATAAAATGTCATCCCTACTAATTCAATATTTTTATTTTTGAAACACCTAGTACTATTGGCTATATGATTATTTCAGGTATATTAGCAATATTCATAAGTATGCCGATCCTCGAACCTAAAGAAATACCAATAAAAGATCCAACACCAAAAATGAGATTTGGCTTCTCTAATACAATCAATGTATAATTGTTAAATGGCGTCAATAACGACGATCAAGTTGTAAAACAATCTCCAAGAGGCCAAGCCCTCCACAAACCTCACCATTTTTTTTCAGGCAAATTGTATTTAGCTAAAGCAACACTTATTACTGGTTAAACAAAATCCCCAAACGATGAAACAGCCGGGCCAACAATCAAGTCGTTTGAATTTTGAACAAATGTAATAAGTAAATTGTCCAAGGATTCTCCAACAAACCCTATTGTGCAGATTATTCCATCAATGGTATCAAAAGCATGTTTTATATCCTAAAACTTTAGAAAGCGTTGTAAGAATATTTCGGACACCATCGGTGTGAGCACCCATAGCACCAAACATTTTGAAATGTTGGCAGTTCTAAGCCAATCACCATATTTCCTGTTATTCCAATTGAAACGGAATCAGCAAGTGTTTACTATATAATTACTGATGCATGTCTTAATTGAAATGAATATGGATTCAACAAAAACTGGACAGAATACAATCTTCTGTAATGTACTTAACATTTATCTATCGCTTGACTCAGATAAGTTTTCTTCAGTCAAACAGAAGATTCCAAGCGAATTAAAAGACTTCATTATGGATGTCAATCTTGATTGCTTCCTATCGTATGATTATTCATTCTGGATATGAATCTACATTGATATCTTGACATCTTCATGTTTTCTGGTTTCAGAATGAATAAACATTGTAAATACAATTCCCATGACATATAATGCTAATGATGCCACAATTGGAAGAAACAATCTTATATCAACATTGGCAACTACAATGCTCCTGTTATTGACTCAGAAATCAATATACTTGCCAACAGTGATCCTATAAAATTAGTTCCCACTCCAATAGCACTTATTATGCTAAATCTTTCAACTCTTACACTTGGATCACTAATATCACTTGCATAACAATGGTCCAAGGTGGTCATGGTAAGACCACACAAGGCAAAGTGTACGATTTGAGTTAATAAACATAAAATGGTACGAAACTTCTTCAAAAACACAAAACAATCCATTTCAAGAATTTCTCCTAAAAATAAAACCATGTAATTTGCAATCAATATTCTTTTTCGACCATATCTGATAAGGCTTCAATTCTACCCAGAACAAACAAAGTGACAATTCCAATCGTGATTGCCTCCCATAAAGAATAAGTTGATGCGGCTATCTGGGCGTCAGTTGGTACACATTTTTCCCCATCGGTTGATACGCCATTGCAAAGTAACTGTGTAAGTATCATCATTGATGGAGATGCTGACATGCCAGACACTTTGTAAAAAAACGAACTTGTGCAATTGAAAAGAAAAGATGGGGATTTCTACCAAAGATGGTGTGCTTCGTCTTCTATTCTTGAAGTCACAGATCCATATTCACCTGAATAGGCTTGATTTCATATGAGTGGGTCTTCAGTGGGAAATAAAAATTGTAGGAGATATCGCATATGCATCACTATATTTAAGATCTGGTTGAGATCTGCCAATAGGATAAAAAACTACTATAAGGTTCTCAGATTAAACTTGCTTTTTGAAAATTGTTGAAACATAATAGGAAAAATAACATTATATCATGAACCAGTTAATAATTTGTCACCCGACATGAAAAATGAGTGAATTAACTAATTAGAAAACAGATCATTTTTCAATGAACTCTTTGTTGTGTGGTAGTATAGAGCCAAAGGAAGTATCTAAGGTATGAAAGTGGTAATTAATAGATATATGAAAAACAACTTTCATAAGTAGTATTACAGCACGTTAAAGGATCTATATATGCTAAAATTGCTAATAAAATGCTTCCCAAAAAGTCACTAAAGCCGAGATATATTCGGTGATAACATCTTATTTAGAAAAATGTGATGAGATTACATCACTTAAATAGGGTTGGTTATCCTTCTTAAATATCTATGAAATACATTTAAAAAAATCAGTATCAGGATATACCAGATTCAATATTATATGAACAGAGAACACGTCTATTATTCTAATAGAAACTATATTTGAAATAACCATTGAATGCAAATTATTTCATCAGATTGATTTGATACTTTCATCTAATTGAGTCTTCTTTGTATTACAGAAATCAAAAAAAGATGTCAAAGTAGACAAAAACTCAGAAAATGATAACCTTAGAATCCCGCTAAAGAGGTAAACGTAACCGAAAAATTACACGTAATAGTAGTTGGAATATTCCCTTATGTATATGACAGAAGTATTTTAAGAAAAGCATCACATTTAATAATTACACTCAGAATTCCAAATCTCGTGACGACAAAACATCTATGATAGTTTAGTGGCTAGAATCTCCGCTTGTCGCGCGGAGGACCGGGGTTCAATTCCCCGTCGCGGAGCTTGATGCTCTTTTTTGCAACGTATAGAGGCGATATTCGTATTATCCGAATATGTGAAGAACATCGAATTCAAGAAAGTTAAAATGTTGGAATTGCTGCAAAAAAAAAGACGCACACAAAAATAAACTGATACTATTTATATTTCACTTTGCAAATACTTTGAGTAAACTCAATAACTGCTTTCATTCGTATTACTGCTAAACTTCTCTTTGCTCATCGAGAGTCTTAAGAACAAATACAGGAATTTCTTTTGGATAAGTAATACCCAATTCCAACAACTTAGCGTAAGCAACGGCAAACTCCTTGAAGAACAACTGTTCATCAGCAGCATAAGCCTTGACGTGCTTAACAAAGTAGGATTCTTCCTTCATAGCAATATCAGTTGGCAACATCATGTAGGAGTTGGATTCGTCATCTTCGTATTGCTTTGGACCATCCCACTTTCTAACATGCCAACCTTGTAGCAATCTTTTGTAAAAGTCGTTGGTGAACATGTTGAAGGAAGGACCCCATGAACCATCGTAACCAGAGACATGGGCACGGGACTTACCCAAGGTGTGAGCACCCATCAAGGCAACAATTTCTTGTTCGTTGAAACCCATACGACCAAACATCATTTTGACAGTGCTGCCATTCTCGTATGGCTCTGGCAATCTACCGTTTGGAGGAACGGTGTCAGCGGTACCGTCAACACGGCCAGCCCTCCAGTTGATCTTTGGACCACCAGCTTCTTGGACAGCAGCAACACCACCCAAGGTCCACAAGTCACCTCTGGAAATCCATGGGTGATGTTCCTTGATTTCTACAAGGAAATCACGGCCAATAGCCAAACCTGTGTTTGCAATATCAAAAGATTCTTGAGAATATATCATGGTACCACCAAAAGAGCCACCAGAGTTGTCGCTCTTATCGTATGTACCAGATGCGTGCCAAGCAAGTCTAACCAATTGACCGTAGAAACCTGCACCACCGTCATAATCGTGGTTGCCTTTAAGTTTTATGGAAATCTCGTTGTAGACCTTTTGGTAGTCTTCAAACTTCTTATCAGTCTTAGCAGTGTTGATAATAGCTGGGTCACTACCTTCATAACCAACAGGATAGGTTTGATTCTGTGTGAGTGCTTGTTGAGGTTCAGAATGCATTAGAAATTATTAGAAATATCACATATGCATCACTATATATATATAAAAAGATCTGATCCTAATAATGGCAACTAGATACGAATAAGAAAAGAAAAAAAGTACTGGAACGGCTTGTACACGGAATTCTTTAGCTTCTAAACAAGGATACTTAGCCAACTACATGGAATAGAATATTTAGCTCATAATCATATTTCATCCAAAGTGGAAATTCATATGATATAAATGAGAGAAATGACCAAGTATTAAACTAAAAATAGCAGATCATTTCTAAGATCTTTATTGGATAATTAATGTAAATGAAATAAAGTTAAGATGATATTTCATTATAAAGCAACCTTATATTTGTGGTATATAAATACGACGAGATTAAAAGAATAATATTAGAATTAGCCCTTGATTGATTTTATAACAAATCATTTTCATCTTAAGATTTTTAATATCTTGTTTCTTTATAGTCCCTAAATCCGAGTCATATCCGGTGATAACAGTTCTCTGCAAAGAAGGTTAACCTAATTAGAATAGAGTTAGTGTATCATCGAGTATAATGAAAAGTAAAAATTCATTTATAATACTTCGTGTAACGAACTACCGGTCTTTATATAATAGGAGAAGTCTTTGCCAAATCTTTATTTGTGTTAGGCATCAGTTGTATACCTAAGCTTAGATTGTTGTACTGTGAGTGGGTTTTTTAGGTGTGGAACACGTTATGTATTAGTTAAAGCGATTAGTAGTAGCTTTTCCCTTGTTCTTTACTATTCTATTTCAGCTCTTTCTATATTTTCTGGTTCCAAAACTTTGTTTCTAGTATGGTAATTTGCGATCCCTTATCGGATGAAATCATTTAGTTCAGGCCGTTAATTCAAGATGTCTGTCTCGAGCACAGCCTACTCTGTCTAGATTTCCACTCAGATGTTCTTATCTCGGTAAACTTACGACTCGGTTGAACCATATCGCTTCATCCTCTAAGGATCAGAGTCAAATGGCCGAGTGCTTAGCCCTATGCCGTGCGAGTTAAGGCTCTTATCTTAGCCACAGCCTCCTATCGTAACCGAGGGAAGCTGACATAAGGTATTAATAACCTTTAGTCACTAACAATTTGACAATTAGAAAACTTAGATAATGAAGAGCATAAAACTGTAAGATCTATAATTTAGAAGAGGCCAGTTCCTCCATTTTTTTTTAACAATCTATGCACTGATTTTAGGTAGATTCATTGACTCCGACTCTGAACAGACCCAATACCAAAGGTATTTGTATAGGTTCAGAGTGGTCTATCTTTTAAGTTTATATGTATAGATTTCAATACACACTACGTTATAAAACCTTCCGCCAATAACCTAGACTGCATTATAAAACCTTCCACTGATGGCCCTTCAAATAAGATAACTAGAAGGCACTAACACCGAAACCAGAATAAACTATTCTAAAGAAAATCCAAAGTATCTAAAGACTTGGCTGTTGTAATTCTACTTACAAGAAAACACTCAGACACACACATATGAATATACTTCAACTATTACTCAAGAGAATCAGTGTCTTTCTAGTTAGAGTATACCACATATGCCTGAATAATGACATATGGAACCAGTTATATCTAACTAAAAGAATTACTAAAAGATCCGTCTAACAAACGGTAACGGTCAATAATATTCAATCATTTCGTAATAAAGTTATGAGATACACTTCAGTACATGCCGGCAGTTCATCAATTGAATTGATGTTATCATATATATTAGCAGTTTATTCCTTCTACAAATTGTCCGTGATAGTTTAGTGGCTAGAATCTCCGCTTGTCGCGCGGAGGACCGGGGTTCAATTCCCCGTCGCGGAGCTTGATGTTCTTTTTTGCAACGTATAGAGGCGATACTCGGATTATTTGAATATGTTTAGAAGATAGTATAGTGTATATTGGCCGATTCTGATAGCTTAGCGAGTATTGGCAAGGTTCTGGAGAGGTCTGGAATAAAATCCAATTAAGTCAATTGGTAGTCGAATCAGTTGATCTATTTCTTTCGTCACAGCTGATATGTACCTATCTCTGTTAGTCTTTGTGTATTTCGTATTGAAGTTCTAAGTAACTCTGGATTGGGACAGGTCAAGATAATCAAAATTCATAAAGTAGAAAAAAGTTTGAATTGCTGCAAAAAAAGTAAAAGGCACAAAGAGTAAAAATAGAACGCTTCAACGAGCATTACAAAAAGAGATTTCAAAGATTTTTTAGCATTACATTTCCATTTTAGAAGTCCTTCACATATCATATTAGTAAAACTTACAATTTACAAGTTATAATCAGTCACTTCGTTTGTTTGTAATATTACCGTAATCACTAAACCTAGTTTTGCTCATCAAGAGTCTTAAAAACAAAGACAGGAGTGTCCTTTGGATAAGTAATACCCAATTCCAACAACTTAGCGTAAGCAACGGCAAAGTCCTTGAAGAACAACTGTTCATCAGCAGCATAAGCCTTGACGTGCTTAACAAAGTAGGATTCTTCCTTCATAGCAATATCAGTTGGCAACATCATGTAGGAGTTGGATTCGTCATCTTCGTATTGCTTTGGACCATCCCACTTTCTAACATGCCAACCTTGTAGCAATCTTTTGTAAAAGTCGTTGGTGAACATGTTGAAGGAAGGACCCCATGAACCATCGTAACCAGAGACATGGGCACGGGACTTACCCAAGGTGTGAGCACCCATCAAGGCAACAATTTCTTGTTCGTTGAAACCCATACGACCAAACATCATTTTGACAGTGCTGCCATTCTCGTATGGCTCTGGCAATCTACCGTTTGGAGGAACGGTGTCAGCGGTACCGTCAACACGGCCAGCCCTCCAGTTGATCTTTGGACCACCAGCTTCTTGGACAGCAGCAACACCACCCAAGGTCCACAAGTCACCTCTGGAAATCCATGGGTGATGTTCCTTGATTTCTACAAGGAAATCACGGCCAATAGCCAAACCTGTGTTTGCAATATCAAAAGATTCTTGAGAATATATCATGGTACCACCAAAAGAGCCACCAGAGTTGTCGCTCTTATCGTATGTACCAGATGCGTGCCAAGCAAGTCTAACCAATTGACCGTAGAAACCTGCACCACCGTCATAATCAAGGTTGTCTTCAATCTTTGTGGCAATGTCATTGTAGACCTTTTGGTAGTCTTCGAACTTCTTATCAGTCTTAGCAAGCTTGGTGATAGCTGGAGCACCACCCAAGAAGAACTTCATAGAATTGTTCTTCTTTTGTTCGTTTTTGTTGTCATTGAACATGGTATAAGCAGCACCAGCACCTACAACACCACCAATAATGGCAGCAGCAAACTTACGCTTGTTTTGCTTAACAACATTGACCACACCTCTGTTGGCTCTTAAAGAAATAGATGACATGAATTTTTTTCAACACTGATTTTAGAAGTGGGGTTGGGCGTATTTATAAGAGAAGAACGTTCTAGGCTCGTGAAATTGTCCAGCACGCCGATATCTCCTCCTTCATCTTTGTGTTATTTTTCAAGGGATATTTTTACTAAGCCAAAATTTAACGCGATTCTATTGGTTAGTACATAAAACATAGCAAGAATATAAAAGATAAAAAAAATGGTATGATGAGGATTCATCATTCTGTCACCTTCCATCCAACTCCTTCTCGGACTTTGTAACCTTTCTCCTAAGAATATTGTAACCTTTCTCCTAAGAACATTGTAACCTTTCTCCTAAGAATTTTGTAACCTCTCTCTTATTAAATTTTCAATTACTTGTGCATCTGAGTAAACAAACGATCCCTCCTGATTATATAATTTCGCATTCGAACACATCACTAGTAACTCTTCACAGAAGGATTCAAAGGTTGAAAACACATTCTCTTTGACTTGTTTCTTGAGCGGTTGAATGGCCACAGGACGAGTGATGATTTGGTAGTAGTCCGGATACAACTTCTTCAGAGGAATCCGAAGAAAAATTTCACTGAGATTGTGTCCGTCTTCTGGATCAACCAACTTAGTGATCTCTTCAATCAAAGATAAACATTGATTCTTGATTTCTTCGTCAACCTCGGGAATTTTGGGAGCTTCTTGGATGGTTGGCGTTCTCGACCGACGGGCTCTCTTTCTGGACGAACCAAAGTCCTCATCTTCCTCTTCGTGTTCTTCATCGTCATTATCTTCTTCCTCCACAATTTCGTCTTCGGCAACCCCGCTTCTCCTCTTGCGCGCGTTTCTCTCTTCGTTTCTGCGAATTGCATCTTCAACCGTATCATTGTCATCATCCATAGCCATCAACCATTGTTCCTCAGTTAACCCATCATCATATCTGACTTGCTTCTTTTCTCTCATCTTGGTCAATTCCTTGGTGTCCTTGACAAAGTGATGGGAAATGTCTTCAGTGAACACCAGTGGTAACTCTTCCTTTTCAACCAATCTGGATGTGTACGATGCCAAAGCATCCTTTCTCTTCCGCTCAGCATCGATCTCAGCAAAAAGCTTCAACTCATCCTCACTACGTGCACAGATTTCATTCAATTCATCGTCATCTAACGAATCATTTTCTTCTTCATCCTTGGAATTATTCTCCAACAATCTCTTCAAAAATTCTTCTTGTTCTTCAGCAGTGGATTTGTTATCAAACTTACCAGCTTGAATGACCTTACCATCAATGTCCAACTTTTGGTGGGCTCTTTCCAAAATCACCTCTTCAACAGAATCATTCGTAATCAATCGTAAAATACGAACTTCATTCTTTTGACCAATTCTATGTGCTCTATCTTGTGCTTGTAAATCTTGATGGGGATTCCAATCGGTGTCGAAAATAATAACAGTATCGGCGGTTTGCAAGTTGAGACCCAACCCACCAGCTCTGGTGGAAAGTAAGAAACAAAAGTAATCTGAGTTAGGTGCATTGAAATCTTTCAACATATCTTGTCTATCGTCTGCCTTGGTAGTACCATCTAATCTCATATATTTCAATTCTTTCCATCTTAAAAAGTCTTCCATAATATCCATCACCTGGGTCATTTGGAAAAACATAAGAACACGATGGCCCAGCGCATGGAACTTGGGTAACACTCTATCAAGCAATTCAAACTTACCACTTGTTCTCCAGATTAAATCGTTCGTAAGATTCGAAGTTTGCATTAAGGTTTCTACTTCTTCAAACACAAATGGATGGTTACAGATCTTTCTCAACTGCATAATCTTATTATTCAACCCCTTGATCCCGGACTTCAACCCTTTGATGTCATTCCCCACAAACAATGCATTATGTTTCAACATTTGCTGGTATAAGATGTATTGCAAACCAGACAAGTTACACTTCAACACCTTTTCAACCTTATTGGGCAAATCCTTCTCCACATCCTTCTTCAATCTACGTAAGAGGAACGGACGCAAAACTTTGTGCAATCTCCGAATCACCAATAACGATTCTTCTTCTGTCAACTCAATCTTTTCTTGTGATCCGGTATTCGCAAATGGGGTGTTGAACCACTCGTCAAACGATTTCACAGAGTTGAAAATCCTGGGCAAGACAAAATTAAGCAATGCCCACAATTCAGGTAAATTGTTTTGCAATGGAGTACCAGTTAAAATTAACCTGTTCTTGGTTTTGTAGTAACTTCTCAACGTTACAGATAACTTGGAGTTAGCATTTTTCATCCGATGACCTTCATCAATAATCATATGGGAGTAGTTGAATTTGGACAAGAGAAGACGTTCCTTAATAATATATTCAAACGTCGTCAACATAACCTGGAAATTTCCAATCTTTATATCATACTGCAACGACTTTCTATTCCCTGGCAGCCCCTTGTACACGATGACTTTCACACTAGGAGCCCACTTTTCGAATTCAAGCGTCCAATTCGTGATTGTGGAAAGCGGAACAATAATCAAGAACTTTTCTTCATTCTTCTTCTCAATTAAATAAGTAACCAATGAAATACTTTGAATGGTTTTACCCAAACCCATTTCATCGGCCAAAATACCGTTAAGCTTATTGTTGTAAAGAGAAACCATCCATTGTAAACCTTTCAATTGATACTCCTTCAATTTTCCCCCCACTAGAATAGTGGGCTGTTCCTTGATCTCCTCTTTGATTCTGTGTGCAACTTGGTAGTAGTCGATCTTTTCACGTACCTCGTCCTTGGCTGCAACTTCCCCGCTGCCCTTGGATTCTTCTTTAATCGTAGGAAACTCTTTCTGGCCATCTTGTTGATGTGCCATCACCTGTTGTGCCAAAGTGTCTAAGAACTGGTTGGTCTGCTTCAACAAATGTGTAATACGGTAATCTTTGGTTTCATCCAATAACTTCAAGTACGCCTCTTCATCGTTAGCCTTCAACGCTATCAAACGCTGCTTAGCAGTCTTCTCCAACTTCTTGCTCTCCTCCTTTTCGATGTACTGATGGTAGTTACCAATTTGCTTGTACAAAGTAGTCAACTTGAATGTTTCACGAGCCTGCCTCACTTCTTGCGTCATCTCACTGAAGGAAAGGATCTTCTCAACCTTTTCAATGTGTTTCGTGAACTTCAAGCTCTTTTCCTTCAATTTCTTGATCTGCTGGAATTCTTGAGCTAAGAGCTTGGGGTTGTTGATCTTCACCTTATTTCTCTTGTTAAACCCTCTCTTTTCTTGTAAGATTAACGGGTTATTCAGAAGATTACTATCCACAAATTTAGATTGACTGGCTTCATGAACCAAAATGTTATGTTTTAACTGCTTTTGCTTGGGAAGCAATCTCAATGACTTCAATTCAATAAGTGCTTTTAACTTAAGTTCATTGTTGTCGTCTTTAAACGTTCCCAAATTTCCTGGCAAATTCTCCAAAAGCGAGATGTGGTTGGTGATTCCGTTGGCAACAGCCTTTTCAGTATAAAAGTTCCCCAACGGCGCCTTGGACAGACTTGCTGTGTGAACAGAAGCAGGAATATCAACACCATAGTATTGTGCCCGCTTTTCAAAGTCAGCATCTTCCTTTTCGTTTAAACTTCCAATTACTTCATCCACTTCCAATACACTCTTCTCTTCGTGAACCCCGTTGTATTCATCTACCAAACTACTAGGTAATCCATAATCTTTTGAAAGAAGTTGTAATCCCGCAATTTGCTTGCTGAACAACTCCAAGTCGAGCTCCACATCTGAACCCTCCTTATACAAGTTCTTGTAAAGTGACTCCTCTTCATTACTGAACTTTTCTTGCTCATTAGATACCTGGAGAAGTACTTTTTCAATAGTAGTACGTTCTTCGGTGATTTCTTTGCTCTTTAAAAGTTGGTAATACCGATTTAACAACTTGTTAAGTTCTCCACGACTCTTGGGATACACAACATCCACAATGGCTGGTGTGCCATTGTTCACTTCAACGCTTCCGTTGGACATTCCGTTGGCAGTGCCGTTGGATGTTCCGTTGGCACTTGTCATGGTGTTTTGTTTTTATTTTTCGAAAAAAAAAAGTTATGTGTTTGTTGAATGTAGCGAGGCCTCAGCAAATTTAGTGAGGGTCCACTAAGTTTTACTGTGTAGAGGTTGGTCCTGCCTCCACTTTATTTGGTTTGGCGTGTGAAACTGAAGGGTTCTGCTTCATATGCATTAATCATTACAAGATCCCTCTTAGCATCATCCAACACACCATCTTTCGCTTGGATTCCCTGTTATCTTTATCACTGCTCATGAGACATTTTCACGACACCAAAAAACAAAAATTTGCACTATGTTCACCAGATTCGTTGGTATCAACATGATAAAGAGAGCAGGCCACCGTATGGCCAGCTCTTCATCGCAACCTGCTTCCACCTTGAACTGGCCTGAATTTCTTCGTTTGAAAAAGCAAATCCACACTGTAAATACTGGGTGCTCTGTGCTTACTGGGTTTCTTGGAGCAGCAGCAACTTTCGCATATTTGGGTAACTATGAATTCGATCCTGAAAAGAGAATCATGAGTATCGACCCCATCTTTGTTATCGGTGGTCTTGTTGTCGCAGGTGGGTTCATCGGTTTCCTTGCCGGACCAACCATTGGTAGTCCAATTTTCAGATTGAAAAATCGTTCCATCTTAGCTGCTTTCAAAGAGAAGGACCAATTGTTTTTGCACAAAATCAAGCAAAATAGAGTCGACCCTTCTAGTCAGAGTTTCTCCAACCCTGTGCCTGATTACTATGGTGAGAAAATATATCTGTTGAATGGTTATAAGCAATGGTTGAGAGATTGTAATGCTTATAGAAGAAAGCTGAAGGAGTTTTTATAAATTGTATATAGTTGAATGCGAAAGTGTTTAATGAGGTGTAGTTGTTATTTAATGTAGGAGTGATTGTGAGTATGAAATCTCCTCAAGATCCTGGTGTTATTTTAGGAACCATAGAATGGGTGATGTTAAATATTTTTGTGATGAAGTATATTGTGATGAAGTATATTGTGATGAAGTATATTGTGATGAAGTATATTGTGATGAAGTGTATATATCAGTATGATGAAATATATATTAGTGTTATGAAATATTATGTGAATATATTGTAGCTGTTTTGGTATCAATTTGATCTGGCATAGGCGTAGTCAATTCTATGAGACGGGAAGCTCTTTAAAAGCACTTTCCAGATAATTAATGTAGGTATTTTATTACGGTAATAGAATGGATCTTGATTTACTATACATGACGTTGAAATCTTTGACTATTAAGAGTGATATGCCGGAGGTTAAGTACATTATTTGTTCTGTACGAGTATTAATAAGCAATAATCCCCATTTTTTGTAGTATTGTACCAATTTTTGTTTCTGTAGTAATACACATTTTACTGAATAGAATACTAGAACTTTGAAAAGTATTTATATGGAACTTCTCCAGAATATCTCCAGAAGCCTCTCAAACCTTCGGAACCCACCACACATTACCTAAATCTCATCGTTTTTCAACTTGAATTATACTCTTGTTCTCTTCATATCCGATCAACAATCGAGCTATTCCTAGACAATGCATATCGGGAAATCCAATACCATGGATATAACATGACAATAGCAATATTATGGGTATACTTGTAATTTTCTGGTCTCTGCTACTTGTACTCGGTATTTCTTAAGTGTAAACTGGACAATTATCACTTAGAAAAGAAGCCCGAGCTCAGCCACCAGCCAACCACGAGATTACGGTTTACTTGTTTAACTGCAAGAAGAATAGGTACGTTTGACACCAAGAAAGTTTATCACGAAATGTTTAACGAACTTTCCAGACATCTTGAACCGGAAGTTGCGATTTGCAGGACCCGCAATAGAAAACCACGGCACTTTTGAGTTGGACTTGGAAAAGGCCTTCTTTCCGTTTTTAGCAAATGGAATATTCACCGTTGATGGAGTGGCATGGGAGCACTCGCGGGAATATATGCCTCTGTTTATGCGAGCGAAATTGCACACTTCAATGCATTAGAGAAACATCACCAAGGGCTTGTTATATTAACAAGCATAAGAGACAAAAGCTTATCCAAGAAATGCTCTTTCGTATCGACTACTTCACGGAGTTTTTGCTTCTTGGTTGAACGGACAATACGATATCACGCCAAGGATTACCAGTCTACTGGAAAACCTTCTTAGAGACTTTTGACACATTCCAGGAGATTGCACCAGATGTTTTTATTGATATACTTTTATTGTTTGTCAGTAACGTCCAAGAGGATTACTCTGGTGTAAAGAGTAATAGGGGACTATGTAAACGTTAAGCATACTGATGTGTAAAAAATGGTTTGGTATTCGAATTGACCAGTTAAACAAAAGACCCAATTGTCATCAGATGCCAGTTACTCGATGCTTTGATTGCTTCACCCCGGCGGAGTTATTCACCTTTTCGGTCATGTAACTCTTTACCCCGAGAATCTCCAAAACATAAAGTAATTCTTGGAAGTTTCGGAACCGGCGAGGATCCAAAACCTTTGAGTCTCTCAAAAGTTGTGCTTGCATAGTTTTGTCATTAAAGTTTTAAGATTGCACCCTTTCTTTCCTCAAACTCACCGGTAGCGATCAATGACACGGCGTTACCTCGTGGCGGGTGTCCTGACGGAATGTTCCGCGTTTTGGTTAGAAAAGGCCAGAATACTTGACTATTCAGAAAACACAATGAAACCCAGAATATGCGTATGTTTAGACCCAAAAGGTGGTTGAAAAGTTGCCCAAGAAATTGGGTTGAGCGTATCTAATGAATGCCCCCGAATCTGTCTTGGCCAGAAATTTACCTTGGCTCGCACTACGTTTTAGTGAGATGCTTTAAGTTGCACGATCACATGGAGATGGAACAGATGTAATTTTTGATTGTTATATGACTATGTTTGTAAGAGGTAATTAAAGGTTTCCGTGACTTAATTGGTATACATGGCTTTTTGAGGAAATTAAAGGTTTCCTTATAAATATAGATGACAATAGTAAATATTAGTAAATATTATAACAACAGTAAATATGATGACAACAGTAAATATTAGTAAATATTATAACAACAGTAAATATTATAACAATACGATTTCAGAGAATGCTTAACATCTGGTCTCGGTAGCGCCAGATCTTTTTTGCAGCCACTGCCGACGATACCCGGTGACCAAAAACATCAAACCTCCACTATGAAAGAATGTTTACAACTTTAGTCATCATTGATTTTGAAACTTCGGACTATTCAAAGTCCAGAAAGTACAAACAAAGCCTTTACAAACTTGATTCCTCATTCTAAAAACAGCCAACACATAATCCCCGGGATTCATAAAAAATGTTCATTTTTATCAATAAACTAAATATGCTTCCTTTTCTTTACCTTACGTCCGCCGCATCTACAGTGACTATCATTTTGTTGCTCGGGGCTTCAATATTTTAAAAAATAAAAGGACCCGGGGGTCTTCGGGTGACGGTATGTCAGGGATGATACATGGCTCGTGGTTCAACAGTGGGCGTACATATTAGTGACTGACCGGGATCAACTACTTATTCTTCTCTGTGTAATATGTATTCTCACTCGACAGTGCTCCGCACTGGAGTCACCGAACCGACCAATCACGTTTCTCACCATATAAAAAAAACATTTTCTCGCATTTTCAAAAACAAAACGTATCCATCATGCTTAGAGCTTTTAAGGCCGTTGTACCTCGTACACAGTTATTGAAGGCCCAGTTGAGACCAATGGGTCTTAACATCAACCGTACTTTAGCCACCGATTCCTTTTTACAAGGTAATAACTCCAATTACATCGATGAAATGTATGCTGCTTGGAGACAAGATCCAACCAGTGTCCATGTTTCTTGGAACGCTTACTTCAAGAACGTTGAAAACGACTACGTTCCAACTTCCCAGGCTTTCAGTGCTCCACCAACCTTGATTCCAAACCCAGCTGGTGGTGCTGCCGGGTTTGTTCCAGGTGCCGAACCAATCAGTGAAGACGTCGTCACCCACTTGAAGGTTCAATTGCTTGTTCGTGCTTACCAAGTGAGAGGTCACCAAAAGGCCAAGATCGATCCATTGGGAATCTCATTTGGCGAAAGCGGGGAAACTCCTAAGGAACTCACATTGGAATACTACGGCTTCACCAAGGATGACCTCAAGAAGCAAATCACTTTGGGTCCTGGTATCTTGCCAAGATTCGCTGAGTCTGGTAAAAAGACCTTGAGCTTGCAAGAGATTGTCGAAGGCTGTGAAAAGTTGTACTGCCAATCGTATGGTATTGAATATATCCACATTCCATCCAAAGAACAATGTGACTGGTTGAGAGAAAGAATCGAAATCCCAAACCCTTACAAGTACTCCCAAGATGAAAAGAGACAAATCTTGGACAGATTGATCTGGTCTTGTTCTTTTGAATCTTTCTTGTCCACCAAGTTCCCTAACGACAAGAGATTTGGTTTGGAAGGTGCCGAATCGCTTGTGCCAGGTATGAAGGCTCTTATCGACACTTCTGTCGAATATGGTGTTGAAGATATTGTCATTGGTATGCCACACAGAGGTAGATTGAACATGTTGAGTAACGTTGTACGTAAGCCTAATGAGTCTATTTTCTCTGAATTCAGCGGTTCCAAGGAATTCGATGAAGGTTCTGGTGACGTCAAGTACCACTTGGGTATGAACTATGTCAGACCAACCACCTCCGGTAAGACCGTCAATTTGTCCCTTGTTGCCAACCCATCCCACTTGGAAGCTGAAGATGGTGTTGTTTTGGGTAAGACCAGAGCTATCATGCAATACAAGAACGATGTTGGTGAATACAAGAAGGCCATGTCTATTTTGATGCACGGTGACGCTGCTTTCGCTGGTCAAGGTGTTGTCTACGAAACCATGGGTTTCGCCAACTTGCCTTCGTACTCCACCGGTGGTACCATCCACATCATCGTCAACAACCAAATTGGTTTCACCACTGACCCACGTTTCGCCAGATCCACCTTGTATCCATCCGACCTTGCCAAGGCCATCAACGCCCCTATCTTCCACGTTAACGCTGACGATGTTGAAGCTTCTATCTTTGTTTTCAACTTGGCTGCTGAATGGAGAGCCACCTTCCACACCGATGTCATCATCGACGTTGTTGGTTACAGAAAGCACGGTCACAACGAAACCGATCAACCTTCTTTCACTCAACCTTTGATGTACCAAAAGATCGCTGAAAAGAAGAGTGTGTTGGACTACTACACCAACCAATTGATTGAAGAAAAGACCTTCACTGCCGAAGATGTTGAAGAACACAAAAAATGGGTCTGGAACATCTTGGAAGACTCCTTCTCCAAGTCTAAGGAGTACCAACCTACTTCGAGAGAATGGTTGACCACTCCTTGGGAAGACTTCAAGTCTCCAAAGGAATTGGCCACCGAAGTTTTGCCTCACTTGCCAACCGCCGTCGATGAAGCTATCTTGAAGAAGATTGGTAACACCATTTCTGAAGCCCCAGAAGGCTTTGGTGTCCACAGAAACTTGAAGCGTATCTTACAAGCTAGAAAGAAGTCGGTTGAAACAGGCGAAGGCATTGACTGGGCAACCGGTGAAGCTTTGGCCTTTGGTTCTTTGGCTTTGGAAGGCTACCACGTTAGAGTCAGTGGTCAAGATGTTGAAAGAGGTACTTTCTCCCAACGTCATGCTGTTTTACACGATCAAGAATCTGAAGCTACTTACACCCCATTAAACCACTTGAGTGAAGACCAAGGTGTTTTCTCCATCTCCAACTCTTCCTTGTCTGAGTACGGTGTGATGGGTTTCGAATATGGTTACTCTTTGACTTCCCCAGATGCTTTGGTTCAATGGGAAGCTCAATTCGGTGATTTTGCTAACACTGCTCAAGTCATCATCGATCAATTCATCGCTTCTGGTGAGTCCAAGTGGAAGCAAAGATCTGGTTTGGTTGTCTCGTTACCTCATGGTTATGATGGTCAAGGTCCAGAACACTCCTCGGGTAGAATCGAAAGATACTTGCAATTGTGTAACGAAGATCAACGTTTCTTCCCATCTCCTGAAAAGTTGGAGCGTCAACACCAAGACTGTAACATGCAAGTTGCTTACCCAACTACCCCATCTTCCTTGTTCCACTTGTTGCGTCGTCAAATGCACAGACAATTCAGAAAGCCTTTGATCATCTTCTTCTCCAAGCAATTGTTGAGACACCCATTGGCTCGTTCCGAATTGAGTGAATTCACTGGAGAATCCCACTTCCAATGGATCATCGATGACGTTGAATTGGGCAAGTCTATCGGCAACAAGGATGAAATAAAACGTGTTGTTTTATTGACCGGTCAAGTTTACACTGCATTGCACAAGAAGCGTGCTACACTCGGTATCAAGGACACTGCTTTCATCAAGATTGAACAAGTTCACCCATTCCCTTTTGCTCAATTGAGAGATGCTTTGGATGAGTACAAGAATGTTGAAGATTTGGTCTGGTGTCAAGAAGAACCTTTGAACATGGGTTGTTACCAATTCGTTGTTCCAAGAATCACCACTACTCTCGAAAACACCGCAAACCATACTGGTCTTAAGTTGAGATATGCTGGTCGTGACCCATCTGCTTCTGTTGCTGCTGGTTCTAAGTCTATGCACGTTGCTGAAGAAGAAGCTTTCTTAAAGGATGTTTTCAAGAGTGATTAATTTATGCTTTAAGATTGTATATAGTGCGTCAACAATAATACGGTATTTGAATGTGATTAGCTGCTTGTAGATTTCCTTCCTTTTTTCTTAACCTGTATTTCTGGAACGATATCCGTTAATTTCCCTCATGTCAAAAGAAGTAATTCTTTATTCCTACGGTTCCATGAATTCCCATGCTTCCTCAATTATGTCAACTACTGTGCCCCATAATACTCTTAATCTTGTATTGTTTCTCATCTAGCCATATTGTACTATTGGTAAACATCAAATATTTATACTTTTATTTTTATGATTATGCCTCTTAGAAATACCTTCGATTTTGAAGCCGTAACTATGCATGAGAAAATCTGAATAAAAATTCCTTCCGGTTGTATGAAAACTCTTCAAGAATTGATATCAACTTAAATTTGCAATGAAGCTTTTGTTACCCTTTAGGGATGATTCTTGGCTTTTTGTTAACTTTTTTGTTTCAACTTCTAGCGATTCTTTGTGAAAACCCATCAAATGTGCATTTGTCACTCAATCCATTCGTGGGGAATGCTTATTTTAAATCATTACATGAATACCTTTTGCATAAGGCGCACGAAGTATCGTATCACAACATCAGGTATGTTATTAAAAGAGACGTAAACACTTCTGTTTGGTTATTCTAATCTGCAGTTTCTCTATTCCTTGATACCTACATTTCATTACTGAAAAAGTGCAGTTTGTTTAGTTTTAGTGTATTGAAATATGCGATTTCGGGTGAATTCTTGAAATTCTGGCTTTGGGTTATACTATCGATGTATCACAAGTAGAAATGCATGGAATACACTGACGTACTTTTTAAGAATTCTGCTTATCATTTGGAAAAAGTTTAATAACCTATTCATATATAGTTTCGTTTCTTATAGGGCAAAAGTTTCTACACCAAGCACTGGATTCATACTTGTGGTGTATTTATTCAAGAGTCATTGACCTCGATACAAGTATAAAATTTATGCAGTTGAAGTCTGCTGAATTGTTACAAGCGTATTTGGAACAAGAAATGTCGGCTTACTCTCGTGAGTAAAGTCAGCACTAATGAATCCTATATCAGCAATGATTTCTTCAAATGCGATCGGTGCGTCAACAATTGCAGAAAATTATAAGTCTCTCGTCACAGCATTTCTCCAGCTAACAACATTCTTCATTTGTTCAGCAAAGTTGACCACGGTTATCTTAACATTAAAACCGTTAGTATTTAGCAAGTTACATTTTTTAGTTATCCACCTATTTATTAATCCACCAGTCATCAAGTAAGATAGCTATATTGTATATGCTGATACTTTGTTGAGCATGAATCAAGTGAGTTAACTTATGAAACATGGTATTTCACCCAAATTATTCGATGACACTATTTATAGTCTTTGCAGAGGACGACTGTATCTGTCATTTCATTATCAATTCATCATTCTATCAGAATTACGATTTCAAGATTGTTGTCAAGTTTCCTCTAAATTTCACGATTGTGGATCCATAAACTTAGCGAACAGAAATTACTGTGTGGAGAAAAGGCTGCGAATCATTAGTATATGATTAATCTTACATGTAGCAGAGTATCAATCTACAGGAACTAAACGGAAAATTTATTAAAAACATTCATAACCAAAATATTAAACTTCGACATCCAGTGACAGAGGGTTAAACTTGGCTGTACCTCTATCGCATAATATCTTTTCTAAAATGGTATCACCATTGTAGTCTCTTCCAGTTATGACAACACTTCAAGAATTATCTTCTGATCATTTGAAACAACAAGTGCAGGAGAATAGTTTTCTTCAAATTCATTTTTCTTCAGGTTATAAGATTTAATCGATTGATTCTCTGGTATTAATAGTTCACAAAATTACTATCTTGAATGTTACATGAGGGTTCCAAAGAAATCCATCTTTGTGATAAATTTTAGAAGCTAGACATGATGAAAATGAAAGTTTAGATAATGGTTCGAACTCCAGTGTCAAACAAAGAATGCCAGTTTATTAATAAACATGTCTGCATTGGATACTTCCAGAGCCTGTCACCATACAGTGTTTAATAGTCTAGTATAATAGACATCCATTTCATTTGTTATCGAAACATAAGGTTTAGTAATGAATTAATATATTTGACAGTACCATGCTTTGACATTATATCTTAATATCTCTTGACTGGAATAAGGTACACACATGATCAATGACCCCCCAACCATAACCATTGGAAAATTTTCTACGCACGATAATGTTATTATGTGAGTCCGGAGGAAGGTTCACAAGCACTTTACGCCATGTGACATCTGGCTTATGGTACTTGCGAGCAATTTTTACCTGCTTATGGAGTCTCCAATCATACTGACCAGAAAAGAACAGTTTGAAACGGGCCATGTTGGAATCTTCCTCATCGTCATGGGAAGGTAAATTATCAAAATGATAGTATTTGTCGTGAAAAATGACAGGATCGCGGGATTTTGGTTGCAAAATGAAAGTCAGGGAAGGAATTGGACAAAGGACAGTGTTCAAAGCAGAGCCCACAGCGGAAGCTTTTCTTGGAAGCACAAAACTAGCCGTTTCGTCTAAAGATGACTGTGATTTTAATTCCGAGCTCTCGTCATCTTCCATTTCATCAGGGAGCTCGAGCTGATCAGTCCCCTTGGCATTAATCCTCAACAATTTCTGTTCCTTTCTGGAAAGCTTTTTCTTGGTAAGATCATATTTCTCGTTATCAAAACTTACTTTCAAAAGATTCTTGTATCTCTCGGATATGCTCTTTTTGGCCTGATCATCGTCATTGACTTCGCGAACAGACTGGATATCAAGATCGTGTAGACCACTTTCTCTTCTCTTTTTATTGACATCGCCCAAAGCACTCCAGTCCAAGTAAAGTAACGAAGCGGTTCTCAAAGGAACAATTCCATCGTGCAATGCGTTAGCGTATAAAGTCAATTTTTTAAACTTGGTTAAAAAGTCTCCAAGAACACCATCCGGAAGAGTTTCAAGAACAGGCTTGAAGTCATCAAGCAGTTTAGATAATGTCAAGTCCCTTCCTGTTTTTCCCAATGTGCCCAAGTCTAAGAACCAGCTTATTATGAAGCTCATTTCACTGACAATACCCAATAGAGGACTGGCCATACACACCAAGTTTGCAGGCTCGATCCCGTCGAAACACGACTTATTTGTGGTCAAAATGTGCTTGATTGCAGACAACTGCACAAGACCACCTAAGGAGTGGCCTACAAAGGAGATTTTCTGGATGGTGATGCCCAGTTGCTTCAACTCGGAAATCAAATCCATGACATAAACAGCCATCGCAGTGCCCAACTTCTTTATGCCCCGTTCCGTCCTGCCCGCATTGCCTTGGAAACCACGCACTACCAAGTTCTCGTTGCTTTGGGTCTCCAAGCTATCTTTTAGATAGAGCATATCCGCCGTGAGGTTGGAAAACACTCCGTGCGTGAGAATCACCAAGTGGATGGGAGAATTGGGATTGGGGGCCGGCCTGCTCCATATCTCCTGAGTCTCCAACTTGGACACCTTCAAGTTGGAGTTGTTGGATGTGTTCATTTCAATATCCGTGGGCTGCTTGACAATGTTGATTGGCCCGTGGTTGAGCCGCTTCATCTTCTTGAAGTTGTTTCCAATCATCAAGTCATACGTAATGGAGGTTTTACGTGATACTACAATCTGCGATACCACATCGATCTCCCACGCGTGCGTGTCGCCAGAGACACGCGAGTTATCGTTGAGTTTAAGCTTCACATTGTACGTGTGGCCTGGTTTGATTTGGTTCTCAAACTCCACCTCCGTGCTGTCGTCGCCTTCTGGCTTGAACCCCTCACTGGTCAGGTAGTTGTGGGGGATCACATGACAGTAGAGTATAAACGGTCCATTGATTAGATGGATGGCTCGGATACTCGCCTTTTCGACGTTCTTAAGACGGAAATATATCATTGTTTCCGATGCATCGCTTCTGGTGTATTCTACCTTGTATCTACAAACCCCGCCAATCTTCATCACTTGTTTGTCTCTGTAGAAAAGGTATCGCTCATCCTCAAGTGTTTGCTGACTCTGTGTCCGCTCACCAATTCCTGGAGCTTTACTCATACCCCACTATTTATCTTTTTTTGATCACCTGTAACTTGTACAGTGTGTAAATTGTGAAGTGAGGAACTTGTCAAGTGCTTTAATTTTTGTACCGATGCGAGAAGCACAAACGCGAGATTCGGTATTCTTGTGATTAACGAGACTCATTTATTCTTGTGATTAACGAGACTCATTTATTCTTGTGACTAACGAGACTCATTTATTCTTGTGACTAACGAGACTCATTTATTCTTGTATACTTGGGTATGCTTTTACAAGTTTTTCAACAGGTAAATATACTTAGCTGATTTTATTTACATGAATATTCAATCACTAATTAAGAACCCTGTTCCAAATTGGTTTGGAAGTGGATTGGTAGTTATTTCAGTTTTTTGCTTTTTATCATTCCATTGGTCACTTAGTAACTTGGTGGCTTGACTATAATCCATTGAAATAGCTATCTCTCTAGGTAAAATACACTTCTATCGATTAGTATTATCCTTACGGTTAATACTATTCTTCTTATAGTCATGGCTAATTCTCCGATTCCTTGTTAATTTCCTCCAATAACTTATCCTTATAAAAATAATGCATAAACTTAACCAATTCCTCCCCATCTCTCTCTATATGCAACACAGGAACATCCCACCCATATTTATCAAACCACTCTTCATTACCAGAGTCCATTATATCCAACTTCACAAGAGTAGCTTTGGCCTTCAACTCTGGAGCTTGTAAAGTTTCCGCCAAGATTTTGTCTGCATTGGTACACAAGCTACAAGTGGACTTGGTATAGAAGGTTAAGTTGACTGGTTTCGAGTAGTATCTAACGGCCCGTAAAATTCTTGAGTTCAACATGTAAAAAAAAAATGGCGACAAAAATGTAAAAAAATGATTCCGCCCAGGATCGAACTGGGGACGTTCTGCGTGTTAAGCAGATGCCATAACCAACTAGACCACGCAACCATATCGCAGATTCTGAAGTTGTATACTATACATGACTTCAGGTTGTGAGTGTTTAAGGTTTCAATGGATGTATGGCTATCTTTTCACCCATTACAGACTCTCATGTTTTGTAGATTTGGCTGTTATTATTCAAACTTGTTTTATTTACCCCCACTTATGCAGCTAAGACATATTTAACAAAGTGGTGCAAATCATTTGATAATACGGACTTTAGACAATGCCCCCACAAAAATTGCCTTGCGGGAGCAGAATATATAACATGAGGAAATTGCTAATAAAAACAATAAATGCAACCTCAGGACACACACTCTGTTTCGACACAATCTAAAAGCGCAGCCTCCGACTCTCGTATTGAGTTTTCCGGGGATGCCGGGCAGTATGTTACTATTGGTAATAGTAAATACCATAGACATGAATTGATGAGAGCTTTTGGCGGAACTTTGAACCCGGGTGCAGCACCTTATCCTAAGATCAACATAAACCCAGCACCTGTGGGGCTTGCCGCGTTCTCGTTAACCACGTTTGTGTTGTCCATGTTCAATGCCAATGTTTTTGGAATCCACGTTCCAAATGCAGTGGTAGGATTAGCGGCCTTTTATGGTGGGGCTGTTCAGTTTTTGGCTGGTTTGGCAGAGTTTTTCGCTAACAATTCCTTTGGTGCTACTGCACTCACTTCGTATGGTGCATTTTGGATGTCATTTGCAGCTATTCAACTGCCAGCGTTTGGAATTGTAAGTGCTTATGAAAAAGAGCCAGAACAATTGGCCAACGCAGTAGGATTCTTTCTTCTTGGTTGGGCCATCTTTACATTGATGTTGGTTGTACTTACTTTGAAATCTACAGTTGCCTTCTTTCTGTTATTTTTCCTGTTATTCTTAACATTTGTTATGTTGGCTGCTGGGGAATTATCTGGAAATGTGAGTTGTACCAAGGCTGGAGGAATATTAGGGATTATCACTGCGTTTATTGGTTGGTATAATGCATTCCTGGGAGTTGCTACCAAACATAACTCATACTTTGTATTAAACCCTATTAATTTACCTGGAAATGTTCTTAATTGACGATTAATTTTTGATTGCTTTAGATTTATCAACTAGTATTAAACTCTATCATTCCTCTAAGATTTTCAGAATTATCTAAATCGCTCCTAAACCTGGAATGTTCTAAGATTTTCATTGTAGATTTATCTTTCGCATTAATAATCATGAAGCTTCTTGCTATCTTTACCGTGATAACAGCGGTCGTGGCATACACGTCATCTAGAAACTTACTTGAGATTACCGATCAAAACTTCCAAGAAGTAGCTAAAGACTCTGGAAAATGGGTATTTGTTGACTTCTACGCCGATTGGTGCCGTCACTGTAAGCAGTTGATGCCCACGATTGAACAGCTTGCAGATATCTACGAGCCTCACGAGACTATTGATGTTGTGAAGCTCAACGGTGACAAAGCAGGCAAACGTATGTCCAAGAAGTACGTGAAGGTAGGGTACCCTACAATGATGATGTTCCACGGCGACGACGAACCGGTTGAGTACAGCGGGTCACGTGACTTGGAGTCTATTCTGAACTTTATCCAGCTTCTTCTGGGCGTCAAGCTCGACGAGCCTATCGACGTGCAGCCGGTCGTGCACAAGGCCTCGAGCGAAGACAGATTCATCGCCGCGTTGGATTCCAACTTTGAAGAAATCGTCCTCAAGGCGGACAGACCGTCGCTTATTTTCTTCTCGCTGACCACATGCACGTACTGTAAGACGTACTGGCCAAGTGTCGAAGCTTTGGCAGAGATATACGAAAACGACAACATTCAGTTTGTCAGTGTGGTCACTGACCCAAATCTCGACTTGACGGATAACCTTCTTGATACCTACCACGTCAAGAAGGTGCCTGCAGTTTTGTACATTGACCCCAAGCTGAGCTACGTTGGCACCGACGGCCTTCCTGTTGCTTTGAGGCACAAGGGCGATGATCTGGTTTACTCGCTTGTCTTGAGTGTCAACGAGTGGACCGGTTTTGACAGAGACACAGATGGCGGGCTTGGTCCCGACGCTGGTCGTATTCGTGCTATCGACCATGTCATCTCCAAGCACAAGAATGAAGGAAACTTGCACGAGGCATTTGAAAAAGTTGCTAGCCTGTATGAAGACTCCCAAGTTGCATATTATAGAAAGTTGGTTGGTAAGGTGAATGGGGATGACAAGTTTATTCTAAGTGAAATTGGAAGATTACAAGGAATCTTACATAACGACGTTGATAAATTAACTAAAAAGGCTGTTGATCTGATGACTAAGAGATTAAATATCTTGAGTGTTTTTCTTTAACGCAAATTCATAAATGTTAAAATTATATGTAACCTGTTGGCATCGATGTACATCTTGGACGCTTCAATCTCGTCAGCTCGGATTTCTTTTGTTTTATGAACTAAAACTATGGGAAATTGCTTCTGAACATCTCCGCACAAGTCAGTTGCAACGCTCAATGGAATATCATCACTCAAACTAATAACCTTTATATTATTGGCGTCAATTCCCTTGAATGTGGTGATAGAGTTTGACCCCAAGTCCAAATAAACAAGCGACAGCGGAGCCTCGAGTTTGGTTCGACTCAAATACCCTCCTAAATTGTTGCTGTTGAGATTTAAATTCAAAAGCTTTGAAAGTGCCCTAAGATCACCGCTAAGACTAGCAAGTTCGGAATTTGTGACAGTCAAGAACTGCAAGCTGCGTGGAAGCCGATTGAAATTAAGCTCTATCCGACACTTACTGATACACAATTCAGTAAGCATCTGAAGCTGATTGATTCCTTTGGTCACGTCAAAAGGAATAAAAAATAAACTTATCAGATGCGTTCCAGACGAAAATACTGAGTAGTTGATTTGAGGGGCCCTAAATAGAATCTTCGTTCTCATAATACCGTTGGCATCCAGTCCAAAAATCAGTGGTTGCGTTGTCTGATGCAACATTTTTGACTGCGAAAAATCCAAGTTTTGCATCTTTGGTAGATAAAAGTAGCGGTCTTGCCACCATAAATGGGACAATCTCAGAAGATGGGAAATATCCATGTAATCATTCTCATTTTTTGCTTTGTCTCTGCCAAACTTTAAATCAATAAACTGGGCAGAAATTAAGCTTTTGGGTAGTTTTGTAGATAATTCGCAGTTTTCAAGAATAAGATTGGTAACCGAGTCGGGAATCTCTTCTATCACTTCATACCCCGTTATCACAAGAGTTTTTACTTGAGGAACAACGAAACCAATAGACCTTCTTTTATACGTTGTTAATCTCAAAGTAGTGAGTGACTTGGGAAAAGAAATCGACGATATATGCGCGTTGTTTATATGTAGCGAAGTCAACCGGGTATATACAAGCGTCGTAGACACGACAGAAGAACCCAATTCTAGCGCTACAACCGAGTTAGGAATTTTATCAACTACAGGTTGATTCAACGTCAATTTCCAAAGTTTTGGGAAGTTGGAATATGTTCTCGCATGAGAACTCTTGTCAAGATCCAACTCCTTCACATTGGGGTGAATCCTATCCTCAATCTGCTGTCTAGTTGAGATTCTTCGAACCAGCACTGGCACCTGGCGGGAATTATCGTAGGATACCGCCAATTTGATTTTGGTCCCAAGATATGAATCCACGGACTCGGAATCAATGTCGACATAGACCGTATAAGGCAACAGCAAGATTTTGTTGATTTGGTCTTCGAGTGCTATGTTCATTGGGTACACGGTTTTCAACGACAGCACGGGGACATTCTCGTACAAGGCAACTTCGATTCTCTGTGCATTTTCGAGGAGCCGAGGACACGCATGGTGGAGCGTCACCAAGTCGTCAACAAGTTGGAACTTGATGGTTTTGGGAACAATGTGCCTGTTGGCTTCTGCCAACGCGATCAACGCGTAGATGGTTCGGAATTTGACATTGTTGGTTTCCACCTTTCGCCAAAAGAATCCAACGCCGTCAAAGGTTTCAGTGTAGAATTGATTCTCGATCTCAACACTGGTGTAGCGCAGGGTTTCTGCATACAGCTTCAAGTGCGGATCATTCAAGAATCTGTTACACTCGTCTGGCGTAAGGTAGTCAAATACCTGTTGAAGTACTTCAGAGGGGATATTCATTAAAAGTGCCTAAAATATATATTGAAAGTTCACCATGCAATGCCGTCGAATTTTTGCACCAACCTTATATTGTCTGCCCAAACTTTTTCACCGAGAATACACTCTTTCACCACTTGTTCCGCGTGACCTGGTCTAATTCTTGCCAACCACACCACCTTCCCACTTCTGAGATAAATCAATACATTGGCTGCATACTTGTGTCCACCGACATGGTTGATGTAGGTGATGTTGACTCCGCCTGGAGTCTGATCGCCATGGTCTCGATAATGACCTGTTTCTCGTAAATGCATATCCATAGCCTTCTTCATCAACGGGGCTGTGACTCCACATCTTTTGTCTCTGGTTCGGTGTGAACATAAAAACACATATGAATGGTGGGTATCGATTTCGTAGCTAACTCCAGCAACGCTCAGAGACCTTGGCACAAATGGAAGCTTGGCTTGTCTCTGCTTGATCAACTGTGGAATGATCTCGTCCAAGCATTCTGACACATTCTCGTACTTGACACCAGTCACCCAGACGAAAAACGGCAAAAGAAGAAGGTCTCCCTTCTTACTCTGCGAGTAGTCGTTGTCCAAGATGTGTTTTTCACCCCCAAGGGAACTTACGCTCACTTTAATCTTATTCAAGAGCTGAGGGTACTTATCCTCATTTTTACTAACCCACAGGGATGCTGCGTACACCATGGTTCCCTTCTCCAGTGATGGGTTGTGGACCCAATCCGTTTCTCCCGTAGGAACTACAATGTGCAAGCCATACTCCGAAGTAGATTTCCACAACTTCGCACTCTCGTCTATCGAAACAGACTTGGGGTAGTCCTGGTGACAAGAGTCACACTCAAGGTTACAACTAGAAAGCTCGAAGCCCTTCTGTTGCACTTGTTCTGCAACATCCACCAGCTTGAATAATTTAAACATGATAAGCTTTTCAAATTTCAATCACGTGTATATGATTTTACGAGGTTCGGTATTCTTATAAATGAAAATCCTTACTGACCTACCAGTAAGATTATAAGTAAAATGTTGATATTCACCGAACCGGACATCCCGATGACACCTCTTTTTTGTGTCTGTGCATCAAGTGGATTGTGTTTTCGTTCGTTGCTATTTTGTGTTGGAAATGAGATATCAAGATTCCTTCCTATTTAACAGAAATGTTGGATGAACTGGCAGTTTACTTGGAACTATACTCAATCTTTCTTCCTCTTTGAAACCCTGGGGTCTTCTTTTTTTAAGAGCTGATTATACGAGTCAACAGTTTATTTTGATTTATTTGTTTCAAGCGGGTTCTAACAGCCGTACAGTCAAAGAAATCGAAAAAATACTACATGTTTTAATCACCGCAAACACCTTCTTTACGGGTAAAGACTTATTAAAATACTCAATTAACTCGTGATTAATTTTATTGCTTATTTATAATATAGGGATAATGTGTGTACACCTTATTTCCGCTATAACCCGTTTCCGAGTTCTTTTTGGATACTGTAATTACGATGTTCCTATTTTTCACGTTCATCCTTTCTAAAATTATTATAAATAAAGAAAGAAACTTATTGGCAGACTAAGGGAAAGTACAATGTTTAGTTTATCAGGGAAACACTAGAGTTACAAAATAGAAAAAAGATTAAGATCAATTGTAGAGGGATGTTGGTCCCCACAGAGACTCTTTCTTTGAAGGTACTCCATGGGTAAAGAACTAGGTGAATTATACGTGATAAGCAGATTGATAAAACAAAGTCATGATCCGGATTACACGGAATGGAGCGGATGTAAAATAGTCCGGATTACACAGAATGGAACGGGTCTAGATATAATATAAGAAACCCGAACGGAACGGATGAATTTTAAAACGGATCGAGGTGCACGGAGACGCTAGCTGGAAATATAAATACAGGTGAGATAAGTTATTGCTAAAAAGCTCGCAAATAGTAATAAAGAGCTACCACACAATTTTGTGGTTAAATTATCACATATCACCAGTGCAATAGACTTACATAATCATTAAAAAACAATAAGTACTAAGGATAACTAATCACTTTTAAAATAAACACAGTAGGCTATTCCCCTTTGAAGGGATCCCTAAAAGGTTGCAACGTCGTGTACCAACGGAAAATGAGTTTAGCCTGAAAAGTTGCAACGTCGTGTACCAACGGAAAATGAAGTTTAGCCAAATAAAGTTCAGCCAAATAAAGTTGCAACGTCGTGTACCGATGGAAAATGAAAAGTTTAGCTGCAAATGATCATATACAGGATTGGCGATAGAATTGAGCAAATAAGCAACAAGGCGTAAATAAATGGTTGGTAAATAATTAGGGATGTTTCATCAAATCACTACGGAGTTCTAAATAACCATTATAGAAATTAGAAAGCACCCAGGATGAATTTTCGCGCGCTTCACAGTTGCCATGAAAATGAAACGAGCCTTAGCAGATATGGGATTTATGTTTTTGTTTACACAAATCATGAACAATAGGTATTGTTGAAATTTTTTTTAGGAGCCATGGGTATTGAAGTGAGATTGGGGGTGTAGGAGAAGATAACGAAGTAGAGTAGTAAATTTCTAGAGCGATTAATGGGGATTAGACTGGACTAAAGGACGCACGGATTGATGGGATCAGAAGTACGATGGAGCGAAATTGGGCATTGCACACGACCCTCCCTAACGAAAAACAAGAACACAAACAAATAAGAAAACATCAAAAAGCATAATGATACAGGTGGACGTGCGTGATTACAGCATGGAAGCCGACCCATTGGAGTCCAGAATGGACGGTCAGGCCAACGAGTTGACTGTTGAGCGGTTGGCCACGGTGAAGGACGCCAAAGACCATGTTCCGCTGTCACCGCTGTCGCTCAAACCGTCGAATGCGCTGCACACCCTGCAAGATACCAGCCCTCTGCTGGTTGAAGAGAATGGAAGCAACACCACATTGAAGCTTCCTAGACTGGGATCGCCAAGAAACTCCGCGTACACAGTACCAAGTAAACTGAGCAAGATGGAGACCGAGCTGATGAAGGTTTATTTTGGAGAGTACGAGAGGGAATACGAGGTGATGGATGTTGCGGTTGATGCCATGCGGGTAGTCACTGGAGATCAGGTACGGGTCGTAAAGAAGGATCAAGATGAAGAGACAGAAAAGGAGGAGAACCAAGACGAACACTTTGCCCGGCCATACCAGGGAGCGCGTAGACACACCTCCCCGATGCCTAAGGAGCGGCAGTCGTTTGAGTCGAGACACTCGATTTCATCGACAGAACGACCCGAAGCATTAAGAAGAAGTTTCCTGCTGGTTAGAGCTTTTCGTCCTTCCAGAAACACCTTCCCCCAGTATAGAAATAGCATTGAAGCGCACACGAGGCTGTTTTCCACCTCCAAACCAGACAGTACCAACCACGAGATTCTACGCATGAGAAACTCCATCTTGGTGAAGAGAAACCTCAAGAAAAAGTGGAGGGACTGGGAAGACGAAAACGTCTTGGTGGGAAATAAAATCAGCGAGGGCCATGAGAACTTTGTGATGGCGTACAACATGTTGACGGGCATTAGAGTGGCCGTGTCAAGGTGTTCTGGAGTAATGGAGAAGTTGAGCGATGACAACTTTCGCTCGTCCAAAAAATTGTCTTTCAATGTTGACGGGTCCGAGTTAACTCCTTCCTCCAAGTATGACTTCAAATTTAAGGATTACTGTCCAGAAGTGTTCCGGGAGCTACGTCTGCTATTCGGCCTTGATCCCGCAGACTACTTGGTATCCATCACAGGCAAGTATATTTTGTCTGAGTTGGGGTCTCCAGGAAAGTCCGGCTCCTTCTTCTACTACTCTCGCGATTTCCGTTTCATCATTAAAACAATCCACCATCTGGAACACAAGCAGCTCCTTCGCATCTTGAAGAATTACTACGAGCATGTGAAGGAAAACCCCAACACGTTGGTTTCCCAATTTTATGGTCTTCACAGAGTCAAAATGCCCCAGCGTGGAGGCAGAAGTAAAAAGGTTCACTTTGTGGTGATGAATAACTTGTTCCCCCCACACCGTGACATCCATTTGAAATACGACTTGAAGGGCTCTACATGGGGCCGTGTCACCAAGTTAAAGGAAGACGAAGATATCTCTTCCGTAACCCTCAAGGACCTCAATTGGCTTGAACGTGACGACAAAATCAAGTTTGGCCCCGAGAAGCGCAAATTGTTCTTTGATCAACTTGAAAAGGATGTTGCCCTCTTGAAGAAAATCAATGTCATGGACTATTCCTTACTTTTGGGTGTTCATGATGTGAAACGTGGAAACACCTTTGATTTACTGACGAAACTTCAGGTTTTCGACCCAAAGTCGCTGGAAAAGGCTGAATTGATCAAAACAAACCCAAGAGGTATCGACCCAGAAAATGATTTACCGACTAACGTATTCCCGGGTAGGTCTCAGTATATTTTCTACGGTCATGATGGTGGTATTCGTGCTACAGGTGATCAGAATGAACCACTATCAGAAATTTATTATTTGGGAATTATCGATTGTTTGACTCCTTATGGAATGAAGAAAAAACTAGAAACCTTTTGGCGTTCCATTAGCCATGCCAGACATACAATCCTGGCGATTCCTCTGAGAGAGTATGGTGATAGATTTTTAGCATTTGTGAGAAGGGGCACCACTAGTAGTTAGTGACATAATCCATTCTAGTCGTTAGTAAACTGATGAGATGGTAAATAAAGAGCATATGAATATATCTGTAGCCGGAGTTTGCACCCTGTTGATATTTCCGAATGGTTTATTGTGTACGAACTTCATAAACTGCTTGCCTAGCTTTGTTTAGAAACTCTCTTATGATCCCAATGATGATTTTCAAAGAACGCGAAACGTAGTTGGCATTTTGAATAACTGCATTTGCACAAAACAATATTAGTAAGAATATGTGGTTCTAGGTTAGGAAACGTGCGACTATACCCTTAATGATCAGATTGATCTTGAACGAAAACTTTCCAGAACTCTAGTAGTATTGAGAATAAAGCCATTTTCAATCCTTACGTTCACGTCAAACTGTGACTTAAGTCATTTCATGTAGTAACTTTAATTGGCAGGGTATAATTCGATCAATTAAATAACTATACCTAAATTTAGCAATCTTTTGCCCGATGACAATGTTGTCTTTTTTAAACTGATTACTAGATATACTTACGATCAAAAGAAGTGCTGGTTCGTCAATCCTAACTTTTCGGGTCCCTGTAAGTCTACACGAGCTCCTCTGAGTCGATGGTAATCTTTCCGTGGCCCGATAATTAATAGACTTTTAAGGTTTCCAAAATGGAACAAAAACATCTCACTCTGTTATATCCGTGATTTGCCTTCAATGTCACATTTTGAGTCATATTAGTATTATTGTTTGGATGAATTGAAAGTGATTACACAAATCTTTGTCCGTTGCAGATCTTCTGAATTTCGATGTAGCGTTTTTAAATGTACCCTCGTCCACATTTCCAGAGTCCGGTATTGGGGATTGACAAAATCGGACTTGACTCTTAAGATTCTTGAATGTTTTTTCTGCATTAAAGAATTTTGATTCTAGAGGCGAATTATTCTTTTTAGGATTTAGTCTATAAACAGCTATGTTGTATACATCCACATGTATCGTGCTCAGTATCGCAGATCCAAGATCCTTCGTTTATAACATTTTTTTTGCTCCGATAGCACAAAACTGTTTTTAGTGTATATTCGTTTAGGATTCCACCATTGAAAAATTGAGTGTTGCAGTAGGCGTTTCTTCTAGAGCGGAAATAAATAATCGAGGTACAGCGTTGCCCGTTCAGGCTAATCTGCGGCTGCAACTGCAAAGAAAATGGGCTTCACTAAGGTATTATAAATATGAACAATTATTCCAACTAAACACTTAAGAACCATGTCGTATTTGAGACTGACATTCTTTGGTAGAACAGTCTACCATCTCTCAAATAGAAAGTATTTTAGATACCCAGAAGAAGCATCTGACTATGTTATTCCAGAAAAGTACTTGGTACACGAGTATGATAACGAAGTTCTGGATGCTTTGTCTGGTGAGAAGCCTGCTGAAGGAGAATCAGAAGAAGAAAAGGCTGAAGATCCAAATGCAGGTAAAATCCTCGTGACTTGGGATGGTGAAGATGACCCAGAAAACCCTCGTAATTGGTCTTTCATGGCAAAGTTCTTTGCTACAGTTCAAATTGGTATTTTAACAGTGTCCGTTTATGCTGGTGCGGCCATTTATACCCCAGGTATCCAAGAAATAATGGAAGAATTCCACATTGGTCACACACTTGCCAGTTTGCCACTTACCTTGTTCGTGATTGGTTACGGTGTTGGGCCAATGGTTTGGTCCCCATTCTCCGAGCATGCGGCACTCGGTCGTACTAATATTTATATCTTTACATTGTTTGTATTCTTCATTCTCCAAATCCCTACAGCATTATCCAAGAACATTGCTGGGCTATGTGTGTTACGTTTCCTTGCTGGGTTCTTTGCGTCTCCATGTTTGGCCACCGGTGGTGCCTCTATCTGTGATTACTTGACTGTTCCTTACGGTCCTGTTGGCATTGCTGCTTGGGCTGTTGCCGGTGTCTGCGGTCCTTCCTTGGGTCCACTTATCGGTGCTGCCCTTGTCACAAAGGCATCTTGGAGATGGACCTTCTGGTTCCTTGCTATTGCTTCTGGTGTTGCTTTGCTTTCCTTGACCTTCTTCTTGCCTGAAACTTTTGAAAAGACTATCTTGTACAGAAGAGCAAAGAGATTGAGAGCTATCACTGGCAACCCAAACATCACCACTCAAGATGAAATCAACTTTAGAAAACAATCCACAAAGCAACTTACAATTGAGACCTTGTGGAGACCAATTGAGGTTATGCTTTTTGAGCCTGTTGTTTTGCTTATTGACATCTACGTTTCGTTGATTTACTCGGTCATGTATCTTTGGTTCGAGGCCTTCCCAATCGTCTTCTTGGAAACATACAAGTTCACCTTGGTTCAAATGGGTGCCGCTTATGTTTCCGTCATGATCGGTATCCTTCTTGCTGCCATTGTCTACATGTATGTTATCAAGAAGTTGTTCACTGACAAGATGTTGGCTGGAAAGTTTGCTGAGCTTACTCCAGAATTGTTCATCCCAATTGCCATCATCGGCTCTCTTCTCATGCCTACGGGTATGATGATTTTTGGTTTCACCGCTACAAAGAGCATTCACTGGATTGTTCCAATGATCGGTGCCGCCATCTTCTCTGCTGGTGCCTTCACTATCTTCCAGACTTTATTCAACTACTTGGGTATGTCTTTCTGGAGATACCTTGCCTCTGTCTTTGCCGGTAACGCTCTAATGAGATCCTTGATTGCGGGTGCCTTCCCATTGTTCGGTGACGCTTTGTTCAACAACTTGGCTACAAAGAAGTACCCTGTTGCCTGGGGTAGTGCGCTCTTGGGTTTTATTGGTTATGCTATGATTGCAATTCCTGTCTTGTTCTACTTGAACGGTCCAAAGTTAAGAGCAAGATCAAAGTATGCTGGTATGTAGTGTCTATTTCTTTAATATTTAATATCTTGTTAGGTTCAATTTATAATCGGGTGTGTTGGTGTAGTGTTTAATATGATGTGGGTATTGAGCCTAAACTTATCAGGTGAGTATTCTAGGGGCTGCTTCTAACTTTAAGCTTCTCCGAACAAATGATACAATTGCCCAGACGTTCGTCGTAACGTATATCATCAGAGCAATATCTTATTGCCCATCTACGGTAACCACGCAGACAATCCACTACTAAGCTGAGTTAGCTTATCCAACCACCACTTGTCTGTTGTTGGAGTTCTTTAATATAATTCTCATTCAAAATGTAGCTTGTTGTTACAGTTTTTTGAGCAATTATACATTCTTAAAAGGAATAAATCCTTAAAAATGTTGACTCTACGTTCTTTAGAAGATCAGCTTGTATTTCTGTAAAATTATCTCTACATTCGTTAGAGGATCAGCTTATATTTCTGAGACCCGCTAAATATTTTAAAGACTCAACAGGGCTTATAATTTTAACATACAACCCTTGTAACAGAATAACAGATCATTTGGAAGACAATTTATTTATAGGTTATTGTATTTCATTTTCTACTTTTATATTCAAATCTTAAATTGTATTTTCAGATATTTGTGGCACGTTCAAAAAAAGAGACAAATGCTCCAGGAGGGGTTTGAACCCACGACCGTCGCGTTCCTCACACGACCGTGACTTTGGCATAACCAAATTCGAAATACGGCTATAAGCACGAAGCGCTAACCTCTGCGCCACTGGAGCTTCATCGGAAAAATATTAAAAAATTGTTTTTAAGATATGAATATTTGTCTTTGGTACGAAATTGTTAGATCTATGATTACGGTTATACTTATGTCTCATTTTTACGTCGAACTATGCTCGACATTTTAGGTGGATTCATTGACTCTGACTCTGAACTGACACAATACCAATAGTATATATATAAGTTGAGATCTGCCGCGTGTGAGGGACAAACGGTGCTAATACCTTATGTCAGCTTCCCTCGATTATAATAGGATGCGTCTGCCAAGATAAGAGCATTATCGTACGATATTGACTAAGTCAGCGAAACAAAGGCCGCTAACAAAGTTACGGCACTTAAAACGGAACCGACAAGTATATAAATAGCTGAATTAGGTTAGCAAAGAAGTAAGGGAAAAGCTACTACTAACCGTTTAGCTAAATACACAACGCGTTCAAAACATAAAAACCCACTTACACTAAATCGATCTAAGCTAAGTAACACAACCAATTCCTAACACAGCTTTAGTTAATCTTTTTAGGTTTTTATACAAATTCCAATACACCTTACGTTATAAGACCTTCCGCTAATGCTCTTCACCCAGGACAACTGGGTGAAGCTAATACTACCCGTACCAGTATTGACTATATCTAACAAAAATCTGTTAGATCTATAATTTTGGTTAGACTTATGTCCCCATTTCTACGACCAACTACGCTATATATTTCTGTAGATACATTGAATCTGATCCTGAACTGACACAATACCAACAGCATCTATATAAGTTCAGACCTACTGCGTTAGTTTATCTTTTAAATTTTTATGTAACATAGACACCCTACGATATAAAACCTTCCACTAATAGCTTTTCACCCAAGAGAACTAGGAGACGCTATTACTACCGAAACCACGATTAACTATTCTAACATTTTGTGATGTTTAAAGAGATGATTTTGAAGAATTCTCAGGGTTCAAGACACGAATATACCTATTGATAATAAATCAACAGATTTACAAATTGCTCTCTCCAAATTTTTTATGTATAAAGCCTGTCGAGTCAAATGCATAACATAACTTAAATCTACACCTTTAAAGTCATCACAAATAAACATTAAACAAAAGCCTTGTCAAAACCAGTGAAAACAAATCTATATCTGATATCACCCTTGTCAGTTCTAGTCAAAGCATCGTGACAACCTTGCTCACCGATTTGGACAGTTTCAATCCAAGGCTTGACGTTATGTTTAGTAGCAATTTCAAACATCTTGACAACTTCTTGCTTAGAACCCAACAATGTGTTTTGTAAAGAGGCGCGAGAGTCAAAGAAGGACTTTGCCTTGAAAACCAAAGTTTCGTCTTTTGCAGGAATACCAACAGAGTTGAAGACAGCAAACTTCTTCAAGACGTTCAAGTAAGGAGTCAAGTCGAACTTTGCGGCGGATGAAGACATGAGAAGATAATCAAACGAACGGGCGTGTTCCTTATCCCAGTCTTCCTGTTCTTTGGTAGCAATGTAGCCATGAGCACCCAACTTGAAGCATTCCTCCTTCTTAGCAGAAGTACGGGAGATGGCCCAAGTTTCAGCACCCATGGCACTGGCGAATTGGACAGCTAAATGGCCCAAACCACCGATACCAATGATACCAACCTTCTTTCCTGTCAAGTCTTCACCAAGGGTTCTGTACATTGGCGAGAAAACAGTTAAGCCACCACATAACAAAGGAGCAGCCACCTCGGACTCCAAGTCCTCTGGGATTGGGAACACAAAGTCCTCGTCGGCAATGGAGTGAGACGCATAACCACCCTGCGTGACATATTCGCTGGAGTAGATGTCGGAATCGTTATAGGTGGCAACCGATCTAGCACAGTTTTGTTCATCGTGATTCTTACAATTGTGACACTCCTTGCACGAGCCGACGTGCGCACCGACACCGACTCTTTGCCCGACTTTAAATTGGGTCACCTTATCTCCAAGAGCGATAACTTCACCGACAATTTCGTGACCAACAACCAAATCTGGTCTTCCAAGAGAACCCCACTTACCTTGGATGGTAAGCAAATCTGATCCACACAATCCACACGCAACATTCTTCAACACAACATCATGAGGGTTGATTTGCTTTCTCTTGTATTCAACCAACTTAGGATTGGCCCATTTTTCGGTATCGCCAACGGCAAAACCTTTAAAGTAATCAGGAACTTGGGACATGATTGGTGCGGAATTGGAAAATTCCGTCGCCTTTTATAGTTGCTCTGAAATTTTAGTGCCGATATGATATTTACACAAAATGGTTTTTATGCGAACAATAGCATGAGCCATTCACTTACAAGCGAGACGTTAGTAAGAAAGTTTCAGAAGAACTGCACGGTTTTCATTGCCACCTACCTCCCTTGAGGGCAAAACAAGTCTTGTTTTGTCATCATATGCAGAAGGCACAAGAAGTTTCTTAATTAGATTAGTAATCGAAGGGCTGAAACTAAATATTAAGCAACGTTTCAGAGCAATGAAAATTTCAAATTCAGTAAGTTGAACCCAAGCAATGTTCACAGTCCCTGTTATCTTAGTTTGGGAAAGTTGGTCCGTAGGGTAAACACAATAAAAGTTTCTTCTATATTAACAATGCACCATTTCGATAAATCCGTTGTTTGTGTAAGGAAGAGCCGTATTTTAATACTTTAACTGCTTTCGGTTAATATACGGCTTGACAATAGACACATGAATGGCAAATGAGTACTGGGCGAGTAGTTTGTAGTTTGTGAGAGAGCATGAGGCAGTAAATTAGTGTTACGATCAAAATATTATGTTATAATGGAATGAGGGAGTATATGTTCTGATCAAAATGTAATGTTATCATGGAATGAGGGAGCATATGTTGTGATCAAGATATTACGTTATAATGGAGTGAGGGAGTATATGTTGTGATCAAGATATTACGTTATAATGGAATGAGGGAGTATATGTTGTGATCAAGATATTATGTTATAATGGAGTGAGGGAGTATATTAGTGTTGTGATCAAGATCTTACGTATAATGATTCGAGCGAGTAAATGGGTATAGTAGGTTATCATGGAATGAGTGAGCTAATACCTTTATAATATAAGTATAATACAAAAAGAGTAGTGATTATGGAGTAATTTATCATAGTGAGTGGTTACCTTTAGATAATATCACATTCCATGAGACAACTACACAAAGATAAACGATACAATTCACGTTTCAAATAGCTTATGTAAAGAGATCAAGGGTGCGGACTATTGAGGTCACGCATTTGGGTAGCGCGCAGTGCACTACACAAATCATCGAAAAGAATTTTCACTCTATCAACATGTCATCAACAGTTATAGGCTCATGGGCCGACGCAGGGGATGAGTTCAATGCACCTGATGTGACCATCAACCCCGATGGTACCAAGACGGTTGTTACGTTTAGATTAAACGCCGAAGGCAAAAAGGTTAAGGTTACCCAAAGAATCAGAGAAGTCAAAGTACAAGAAAAAGTACACCCATTGATTGCACAACGTAAAAACTGGGCCAAGTTTGGAAAGGATAAGAACTCCCCACCAGGGCCAGACTCCTCGACTACTCAGTTGGGTGAAAAGGTTGACTTGAAGTTGGACTTGCAATTCAAGCAGCTTGAAAAGGAAGAGGAACAAAACAAGGAACTTAAGGTTACCAGAACAAGTAAGGCTATCTGTAGAGTGTGTTCCTCCAGTGAGCATTTCACCACCAAATGTCCATTCAAAGATACTTTAGGTGCTGTATCTGGTGCTGTTGCGCCTCCTCCAGTGGAAACCCCAGCTGCTGGTGGAAGATATGTTCCTAGACACAAGAGACCTGATGCTAGTGGTGTCATCCCTAGTGCTGATACTAGAGATGACTCCACTACTTTGAAGGTTTCCCAATTGAACACAATGGTCACTGAAGATATGATCAGAAATGAATTGTTTGCCAACTTTGGTCCATTGAGAAGAGTTACCTTGGTTAGAAACAAGGAGACCGGAGAATCTCGTGGGTTTGCATATGTTTCTTTTGATTCTGAAGAAAAGGCTGAGAGAGTTTTGGAGTTGTTTAATGGTAAAGGTTATTTGTCTTTGATTTTGCGTTTGGAGTGGTCTAAGAAGAAGAAGGCGTAAATAAACAAAATCTCACAAATGAGCAAAGTGAGTGGTGAGTTTTGTTTGTTATATACTTTAGGATAGAAATTAAAAGATTACTTAAATGATAACAAATGGACTAACCATGATTGGTTTAGATATATAAATAACTTGAATTATACAAATGAATGAGTTTTAAGGCATTTTAGAATAAAAATATATTTCTCATTAGAATAGAAAACACCAATTACAAGTTTTTTATTCATTTGTTACATTAGAATATTGATAACTTCGAGTTAAAACTAAGAAATTGAAACATTCTTAATACAGTTGAAATAGTTCATCATTGTATGAAATAATCTTCAAAATCACAAAGTGATTGGGTTGATATTTTTCAGTGAAGATCATGTACGAAAGTGAAGAATATTATGTTAATCTACGCAACTGAACGTCTAATATAAACCTTTAGAGTAACTAACAATTAATGTTTTCTGGGACCAACTGCAAAGCAGAGTTAACATTTCATGCGACCTGAAATTAGCTCAAATCTTTCAAGTCACAAGTTTACTATAGAAACTTATTCTTCACTTTCGTACATAGTATTCTTCACTTTCGTAGGCTACCATAGTCGCCTTCATGTTCGTAGTACACACTACTGACTACCACCAACGACTCACTTCGTGCCAGTTAATGGTTAGTAGCAATGGTTGCAAAAACAACCTCGGCGCGGCTCTGTCGGGCTACCCATCCTCCATAAAATAAATGCTCATTACCTCATCGCTAATCGCTTGCTCCAAAAGGCGGTAATAAACATCGTGCAGTCGGCCTTGGCAGGAAAAAAAGTCATCTAAGGGACCGGATACTGACCGACGTAGCGGAACTTTCGAAAAAGGTATATATTACTCAAAAGCACAAAGAAAAGTTAGAAAAGTAAAGTAGCAAAGAAAGGAAAATAAAACGCAACAGAGGGATGGAGAAACGAAAGAGTTTTATAGAAAGGCTTCTAAGGAGGCTGCCATCGGCTAAGGGTATTCTGGAGGGGAAGAAAGTGGAGAAGAAAGATAAGAAAGAAGAAAGGAAAGAGGAAAGGGCTGAACGGAGCGGCAGGGAAGCGGTGCGGTCGGCATCTCCGAACAAGCATAGTAGTAAACGGATGAGTATTGGGCTGTTTACAGGGGTAGTGGATGATTCCAATGCACCGGTGTATGACTACGATACGGACGAGGGGTACGAGGACGAAGAGGAGGAGTTTAGTGATACATCGCTGTTGATGCTCTCCGCACAACAATCGTCGCACACTACAGATGACGACCATTACGAGAAGCCTGGGTTTCTCAATCTTCCGGAGCTGGCTTTAGGAGAACACGAGTCGCCATTGGCAGGGTTGACGTACGATGCTTTAGTGCCACCCAAGTATGTCAAGTTGTCAAAAAAGAATAAGCATTCGCCCAAGGTGTTGAACAATTTGTTTTTGGCGCAGGAGTTGAATGTGGGGGATGGCGAGACGGATTGGCTGGGGCTGGAGGATGAATCGAGTGGCGGGTATGAGCTGCCATCTTCGCTAGCTAAGGGGAGTGCTACTGATTCTTCCACCAAAGGGGAGGTTTTGGTGATGGAGTTTAGCCGGGACGGGAACTACTTGGCTACGGCCGGTAAGGATGCGATGATTAAGGTGTGGAAGGTAATTCTGTCGCCATTGAGTCGGTTGGAGCATAATCAAGCAGAAAAGGTGCGAGTGCATGCACGGCGCAAAAAACGCGGGTCGATTCCGGTGTACACACAGGCTCCGGTGTTCCACCTGAAGCCTGTGATGGTGTTGCGCGGCCACACCAAGGGAATCATTTCGCTTGATTGGTCTAAAAACAACTTTCTTATATCCGGCAGCATGGACCGGACAGTCAAGCTCTGGCACGTTGATCGTGCCGAGAGCTTGCAAACGTTCCACCACGAGGACTTTGTGACGGCAGTCAAGTTCCACCCGAACGACGACCGCTTTTTCTTCAGCGGGTCGATCGACAGCCATGTGCGGTTGTGGTCGATTCTCGAGAGGAATGTGGCGTACATGAATGACTTGGGGAAGAACGTGATGGTCACTGCGTTGGGGGTGACGCCGGACGGCCGCTTCTGTATTGCCGGGGGCTTCAATGGCGCGGTGTTTGTGCTTGAAGTCCAGGGCCTTCACGTCAAAAAGCAGTTTGACATTACCGACCGCTCGCTCGCTCGACCATTTCCCCAGAAGAACGGCATTAGGATCACGGGTGTCAAGATATACGAGCGCACTCCGGAAGACACATTGGACCCGTTGTCCCGCTGGACCACTCTTCTCACCACAAACGACTCCAAGGTGCGCTTGGTCAACTCCACCACAAAGAAGTTGGTGACCCGTTTCAAGGGACTCACCAACAAGAGTGCTTCTATTGCCGCGTCCATGACCGATGATAACAAGTACATCATCTCGGGATCGGAGGACCACTGGGTCTATGTCTGGGAAAACAACAATAGTATCATCAGCAATCGCGTCAAACAGGCCGTCAAGGACTTAGTCCACGAGGGCAAGCACCACATCTCAGACATTAAGCATAAAAAGTACACCAAACTCTTGACTGATAACAAGCTTGTGAAGTCATTTTCGGAGCCCAACTCAACAGGGTTTGTTCTGAATGAGAACCTGAGCTATGTTGCTTTCCACGCCCACAATTCCACCATCAATGCCGCGGTGTTTGCGCCAGAAACAACCAAGAAGTACTTGGAGGGCTCGGACGACGTGATCTTCGACTTGGTCAAGCGCGGCCATAGACTAGGCGAGTCTTCCACCATTTCAAGCGGCAACATCATAGTCACCACAGGCCAGACAGGCGTGATCCGCGTGTTTAGACAGGACTCTGCGTTCCAGACCAGAAAACAGTTGATTCGTTACTACAAGCTGTTGAAAAATCCGCCAACTGCGGAGGACTTTGGTCTTTCGACAGTCAACTCGAAGCGTTTGGAAATCCCAAAGAAAAAGTGTCATACCAGAAGCAACAGTTTCAACGGCGACGGCTCGCTTTTCCGAAGACGCAGTCGTCTGAAGAATAGTGGGTCGGATCTCCAGGCGTTGAAGCACTCCACAAGCTTGAAATCGCGCACGGAGTCCAGTCCAAACCTTATGACTTATTCGAGCAAAAACACTGTTTCACCTTCTTCGACAATGTTTTCCAGTGATGTGTTTGCTGTGAATGTGGCTTTTAACCCAGATAAGCTCGAGGGGTTGGAGGATGCGAAGCCCAGGATCCCGCTTATAGTTACTCCGGACGATCTGACCTATACGTCAGATATGGAGGTGGATTTTACAACGGCGGTGGAGCCACGGCCTCCGGTGGATTTCCATTCTCAGTTAAAGGAGATGAAGATGAAGCCTTCGAGGGAGAAGAAGCATTTGTGGTAATGCCACACCAACAAACGACAAAAAATGAACATAAGTTTATTTAAGAACATGAGTTTTGTGTGTTATTCACAGTGCGTACGAAGTGAGTTTGTCATGAAACGAACATAAGTTAAAAACACATGTTTTGCTTGTTCACAGTGACTTTATTTTCATGCTATAACTCACTGTACCACTAGCCTGTCCCATAACAAACCCTTTTTTGTTAAATAACATTTACAGTATATAGTCTAACAACAGTTGTTTCACTAGCAGTAATTTTTAGTTTCTTATGGTATCTACGAGCATGCAAAGTATTTTTATTACTAAAACTTAGTTAATCTAAACTGCATTTATTCAATATGTTTAATCTAACCCATCTCAACTTGTAAGTCAAACATTTATTAATACACACCGTAAAACAGGCCCAGACCAAATGGATACTCCCGCAAACTTCTTCGATCAGGTAGTCGCAAACTGATTAGGCAGCCCAAAACAGATACCCCACGCAAAGTGCTTCGATTAGGTAGCCCAAAACAGATACCCCACGCAAATTGATTAGGCAGCCCAAAACAGATACTCCTTTGGCTTCACCACACTAACAGGAGCAACATCCTCCTTATTCTCCTCCACCTCGACAGTGGCCTTTTCACCCACACTAAGAGTAGTCAATAAATTCGAAACTTCGCTAATCTTAACAGGTTTGGCAATATCATCCAAAATGTCAGCCAAGTCTGGTCTTTCAGCCTTTAATTTTTGGATTTTTTCAAATTGTAACCAACGCTCAACCAACACTTGTTTTCTTTCCAACTGTAACTTATTTTCCAACAGTAACAAGCTCTTTTGCAATTGATCAACCTTCAGCAACTTGACGTCGACCTTTCCGATAGTCAACTCTAGAACCTGGTTAACCAAGCTTGCCTGGGTAGCGACGGACTGAGCGATGTTGGCCGTGGCATTTTCAGCAAGCGCCTTCTTGCCATCATTTTCGGAAACCAACTTCTTGACGATTTCGGAAATCAAGGACTCGTCCAAGCCAGCGTGGGTAGAGGTCTTCGGCTGCTTTGCGGTGAGGGTATTCAAGTACTTGTCCTCGATCGGCAATTGAATGAACTTGGTCAAACACTGTTCTTTGGTTTTGGTAGCAACATGCTCTGCGATTTTTTCCCACTGGTTGTTGGAGTTGGCTTGGATGGAGTTGGGGTTGTTAGAAACCGGGTCGGACGTAGCAAACATCTCGATACCTTCGAGCAACAAAAGCGTTTCCTGCTCAGACCACTTTTTGGCGTCTCGTTTGTGCTGCAACTGAACAAAGTCGGTGGATTTGAAGTTGGATGGGAACAAACCCTGCTCGAAACATATCAGACACAAAACGCTCGAGTTGTTGATAGTCGAGCTGGAGTTGTGTGTGTATGTCTTGATCCGCAAGTTGTGGTAGCGGGAAGCCGTGGCGTCCTTGCCACAGATGTTACAGTAATACTGAACAAGAGTATTACTTGCGTCGCGCTGGCTGTCGACCGCATAGATATTTCTCCGAAGATGTAAGTTGAAGTCCACATCCTGCGACTCAACAGGCGCGCTCTCCAGCACCGTGGTCTCCTCGTTCTTTGGCACCAAAGGCACCAACCCCGTGGGCGTGTCCAACGTAATCTGGAAGTGGCCCGTGTACTGTGGCCCAACAATCGAGCTCTTGGACCGCGGATCAATCTGGTAGTTGATGAGTCCCCACTTCTCCAAGAACTGGTGGATCCTGATTATCGTCGCAACATCGCCAGCCAAGTTCCTGCGAATCGCAGTCACTGTCAAGTACTCCACAGGATTCAACCGGTATGTGTTCACTATAAAGTCCCTAGTGTTCTTGTACATCTCCTTGCTGCGGTACGCCGACTTGCTGTCTTGGAAAAAGTCCGGAAACAGCTTCTCTTCAATCGAATGGATGCTGTTAATGTCAAACCACTGTGCAAACGATGGAATGATCACATGTTTCGTTTGCTCGTGGAGATATGTCTTGGCCTTCTCTTGGAATTCCGCTTTCACTCTAGCCACGTCGAGTTTACTCTGTTCGGTCTCCTCAGCTGTGGTTTCTCCGTTGACTTCAACCTTGCTTTCTTCTTCGCTCATGTTGTTGTTGTTTTAAATTTTCACTTTGAATTTGTGGGTAGCGCGACTCTGAGGGTCTCGGTGAATATTTGCTTGGAGCAGACGTATGCTAATTACCTTATTGCTGTTGGATTGGAGGAGATGTGGATGTTGTTGCTATACGATATGCTGCTGAAATATTGGTAGCACGGCATTCACCTCCTTCGGTACTGACAGCGCGGCGCTACCACGGCCCGCTTGGCCCTTCAGCAACAGGTTGCAAAAAGACAAGCAAGGTCTACATGAACTAGTAAAAAGATCGACAACTGCAGGATTCGAACCTGCGCGGGCAAAGCCCAAAAGATTTCTAATCTTTCTCCTTAACCACTCGGACAAGTTGCCTTGATGTGGAAGCTGGGTTAGACGACCTATTTAGCTGCCAGAGGTGTGATACGTCCATAGAATCTTAGAATTAGTTATGACTAGGAACAACTTGAAGATGTAATATCAGTATTATGACTAGGAACAACTTGAAGATGTAATATCAGTATTATGACTAGGAACAATTTAAGGATGGAATATTAGTATTGTTGGAATATTAGTATTGTTGGAATATTAGTATTGTTGGAATATTAGTATTGTTGGAATATTAGTATTAGTATAAGTAGAAACAAGCAACTTAAAGATGTTACTTTTAGAAGAATTACTACCTACATTGTCCCTGAGTATATCCTCATCATAGAGATCTCCTTATATTCGCTTATCTATCAATATACCAAGGCACCGGCTACCGTTCGTGTAAGTCATAACCCGGGGTTATACTTCAATACTAATATAGTATTAGCCTGGCCTGTGTTTTACAGCTCATTGAGCCAACTGTCCGACAGTTGAAGACTTTGATTGAATTAACACCGATTATGCGAGCACTGAAAGAACGGAGTGTGAAAGAATATTATTGAGTAGGTATTAAGTAGTTGAGTCAGTAACTAGGTAAATGAATCAATGGGTTGATCATTATGTTTGTAATCTTTTTGCTTCATATTTATTATATCTTTCACAAGAACGATGGAAGATCAAAATGTGTGAGCCACTCTTAATAACTCGGTATCATCCATCAATTTTTCTAGTAATCAAATATATGTTTTATTCTTTTGAATTTTTCATCTTTACAGTTTTTGATTTTTATTTTTATATTCTTTTATATTTATGTTTTTTCATATATTTTGTTTTAAATCTTCCCTTTTTCTGTTCTCGTTAGTTCTTTCATAGTTTTTTTTTCAATTCTCACTAATCCTGTCTCTCACATCTTGTTTGTTTAATTCCTTTATTTCCTTCATTTATTTCCTTCATTTCCTTCATTTATTTCCTTCATTCCTTCATTCCTTCATTTATTTCCTTCAATTCCTTCATTTGTCTATTTCCTCATTTGTCTATTTCCTCATTTGTCTATTCCTCATTTGTTTGTTTAAACCCCTTCATTCGTTTGTCTTTTAAATATTATCTTCATAGAATACTTCAACAAAAGAACCCTATCCCCTCCCTTCAAATTCTTAAACCTAACAGTTCCAACCCTACCATACCTATAATTATTGAAAGCATTCCACTCATCAGTATACCTACAATCAATTTGATTGGAAACAAACCACATGATGTCGTCAAAAGGCTCAAGCATCTTCTTAAAGAACAACTTCACCCGCTTTCTGAACGTATTGTTGTACTTGATTTTCAACAACTTAAGCTCAATTTCCCTTTCCATGCACTCCTTGTTGCAGCAGTTGTGGCCGCGCTGGTGCTCAGAAGCAGATGCTGGGGGGCCCTCGCGGAATGGACATGTCGTTCTTTCGGGGTGACTTTTGGCTCCTGGAGCTGGCGCACTATATATTTGTGTGGGCCGTTTTGGAGTGCGTTTTTCGCGCTTTGGCTGCAAATGCTCCACTGGTCTCGGAGGAAGAGGCATGGCAGGGATTTCCACAACCTGCGTACACTCGGGTTTGTTGACTGGCATAGGCTTGACAACTTTCAAGCATAATTCTGCTTTGGCCGGTTCAAGTGGTCCGGAGTATTGGGTGTATGGTAGTAAGATCAATTCATGAATAATGTTTCTGCGTTTGCTAGATAATGATTCATCTTGAATGGGGGTATGTTTTGGAGGTTTTATAGAATTGGTTGAACTTTTATTAATCCATCCAAATTCTTGGATATTTGAATTGAGTGAAATGTTGTTTCTAGATTTGGAAGTGATCTTCTTAGATTTGGAAGTGTATGTAGAATCTGCAATATTAGAATCTGAAATATTAGAATCTGAAATCTTCTTAATTGAATTAGTTGAAAATTTACCATTAGAACTCGAAGTTGTAGTGTATGTTGGTGTAAGAGCCTTCATATCCAGTGAAATATCAAACATCTCCTTGATTGGGAATTCAACACTAACTCCTTCCATCTCAACTAATTGTGGTTCTGGCGACTTTGCACAAAACATCTTGAACTTTCCTTTAAATAATCTTTTGGACGATTGTCCATTCTTAAACTTATGAAACTTGTTCATAAGTACTGAGTTTGTATCCATTTTGGTTAATTTTATTCATTATTCTTCAACTATTTATGTATTCTATGGCATATATCATGCTATGAAAATTTCAAAAATGGAAATAATAAGAATACAATTCTACTTGCCTATTATACAGATATTTCTTAATTGAATCAAATATATACATTGATTATTCTATTAAACCAACAAACTTTTAACTATTCTATTAAACTTTTAACCAGTAAATACCAAACTTATCCATTCATTAATTACCAAATTCTAACTATTCTATTAAACCAACTTTTAACTATTCTATTAAACCAACTTTTAACTGTTCTATTAAACCATCTTTTAACTATTCTATTAAACCAACTTTTAACTATTGAACTTTCAGCCATTCATTACCCAAAGCGACGTATTCAAACAATCATCATCACCAAAACCACAGCATTACTGAAAAATTAAAACAAACGCGAAATGAGAAGACTGTCACGGTCAACCAAACAGGTGGAATACGCCGAATCAGAAGATTCTGAAGTGGAAGAAACACCCGAAATCAAACATGTCAGCAAGAAACGTAAAAAGAATCCAGCCAAAAGTAAAGGCAAAAGCTCGAGTAAAAGCTTAACCGCCAAACAATTGGAAGATATGGAATCCACATTAGAAGAAAACTACCTCTACCAGGCGTTACTGCAAGCCGACTTGGAAGTTCTAGAGCTCAGCATCGAGTGGTTAGACAGTTTCAGCGAAGATGCAAATGAGCTGATCACAAGCTGCGTGAATCTTATACTACGGTGTGCGGGTTCATTGTTCTTGTTCCAGCCCCATGATCTTGTTAATTTGGAGTCAAGCTCGGACACCATAGGCGAAATCACAATTGCGTTCTCTAGACAGAAGCTGCACAAGTATCCATTCAAGGCGTTGCCAGCATTCCGCAAAAATGTGGTTGAGTTCTACACACAGATTATCTTGAATGGGCACGAGAACGGGCTTTTGTATAAGTACGAAGAGGACGACGAGTCGTCGTTGGCGTCACCGCTAATGTCGCAGTTGTTGACGTGGGCCACTGGTTTGTCGGCGTGTACTATCCGGCCGTTGCGGTATGTGGCTACGGTGATCTTGCTCTCCATGCAGACCACGCTCTGTGCGGTAATTAACACAGTGATCAAGAGCTTGGATAAGGCGCACAGACAGTTGGCCAAGAGCAAAGCGAAGCAGGTTTCCAAGACAATTGCAAGTTATCAAAACCAGAGAGATACCTTGACTGAGTACTTGGAAGAGATTAGCACTGTGACGTTGGGCCACAGATACAAGGACATCGACCCCGCCATCCGACAGGAGTGTTTGGCGCACCTTTCACAGCAGATGCTTTCGTACCCCGACTATTTTTTGCAGCCGTCGTTTTTACGGTACTTGGGGTGGTTGTTGTCGGACCCAGTGGATGCCGTGCGGGTTGAGGTGACGCGGATCCTCATCAAGTTGTATAAGAAGTCTTCAACGACTATCGGGTTCAGGCAGTTTACAGAAAAGTACAAGGACCAGATCATTAAGATGAGTCTGGTGGACAAGAACATGCATGTGCGGGTGAACTGTGTGTCGATCTGCTGCTCGTTGTTTGCGATTGGGTTCTTGGACGACGTGCAGGTGAAGGAGGTGTTGGCGGTGTTTGTGGGGATGTCGGACACACCCAAGATGCGTGTCGAAGTGGCCCGCTTTGTGTCGTTGGTGGTCGAAAAGCAAGTGGAGGACCAGAAGATTAAGTTTTCGGCGGAGCACACCGAGTACGACGATTATGTGTATCAAACCAAGGCATTGATTCTGATTGTGGGGGGCTACGAAGGAGATTTATACTACGACCAACCGGTGGCCAACTTGGTGCGCGTGTTCTTGCTCGATGTGTCTGAGGACGACATCACGGACGACTTTAGGAGGTTGGTTTCTGTGTCTGTGGCGGACCAGCGGTGTATTTTGCGGCTTGTCTTGGGAGCACTTGGCGAAAAAGGCGATATTGGTTTCTTGGTGGAGAACTTGCAGCAAGTCGCCGTGATTCTGTTGAAGAATAACCAGTTGGCACCGGTGTTTATGGCGATCTGGAACGTGTTGCTTGAAAATGGTCAGATCTTGCAGGAGTTGAGCAAACTCCACCAAAAAGAGAGCTACGAGAATATAACAATCGAGATTATCAAACTCTACCGGCCGTTTGATTTTGCCGAATTCAAGGTGTTTTGGGCCACGCTTCTTGATTCGTATGACCAGGGCTCGCTCTTGGTGACCTCCGATATCAAACTCCAGCTCTTGACCATGGTGGAGGAGTTGGTGAATGAAGTGCAGGAGATCTTGAAGCCAAAGGATGCCGAAGGGTTGCGGGTGCAAAGCGAGCTTCTCACGAGTATTGTTGAGGCGGCACGCCCCCTCGCCAAACTCAACTGTGTGGGCGAGTACATAAACGTGAATACGCTCATTTCGCGAAGCTTCCTCGATGGGTTCAAGTTTGCGTTCCAAACCATCAACTGGGATGAGGTCAATAGCTACTGGGCAAACAACTTTCTTGCCGCATCGGCTGGCGTCACCGACGGCTTGAGGTCCATGATGGACTACTCCTTGACTGTGTTGTCATGGAAATTGGAGAAACTTGTTGGTAGTGCCGATCAGCACAACCACGACGTCAACAACACATTCACTGAGTTTGAGACGTTCCTTCCGGTAGTGGCTAAGTGCTTGGATGACATACAGCGCCAGATCCCCAACGACTCGCCGTTGATCGGTGTTTCTTACAGCTTGCGTACTGTTCTCTGGGTCAAGTACCTTGACTTTATGACTCCCTTGAAGATCTTCTACATAAAGTACAGGGAGAACAATCAATTCCGCAACTTTGACTTGTACTTTGACTCGGGTCTTGGTTCGTCGTCCAAGTTTATTTCGTCTCAAGTGCAGCAACTGTTGTTGCAGTTGTTTTTGTATAAGGAGTCTAAATTGGGAAAGGTCCAGGGCGTGGAGTTGGAGCGTGATGATGAGGAGGATGTCAACATACAAGAGATTGCGGAGGTTGGAGACGATGAAGCGTGGAAAATCGAAAAGGATCTATGTGTGTATGTCATTAAGCTTTTTAGTTTGATTGATCTTTCGATGGTTGAGGGCGACTTTCGGGGAAGATTGGTGTTGAATAGTGAGAGGTTGGGTGGGGTGTTTTCTCGGATTGTGAAGCAGAAGGAGGAGAAGTGGAATGAGCAAGAGAATGAAGAAACGAGCGAACAAGAGAGCGAACAAACGAACGAACAAACGAACGAACAAGCGAACGAACAAGCGAACGAACAAGCGAACGAACAAGCGAACGAACAAGCGAACGAACAAGCGAACGAACAAGCGAACGAACAAGCGAACGAACAAACGAACTAGCAAACGAACGAACAAACGAACGAACAAACGAACGAAGTGAGTTTGTGAGATAGGTTTTGAATTTTTGTGATTTTGTGATATAGGTTTCGAATTTTTAAAGTCTGTGCTACTTTGAGTTAGTCTATAATGATTTGTAATAGTTTATGAGTTCCTTCTAGTTTACGAGTTCCTTCTAGTTTACCAGTCCCTTCTAGTTTACGAGTTCCTTCTAGTTTACCAGTCCCTTCTAGTTTACCAGTCCCTTTAGTACTCTAATAAATTACTTCATGACTATGAACATTTTATCTATTTTCCAGTTTCTGTTATTCGCCAATTCTTATATTGTAATCAAAAACAGACCCTCATATTTACATTTAACACAATCAAGTTAAATTCCCCACTTTTGAGCCATTATCAAAAAAACGCCGATCTTAACATGAGTGTCAAGTATATTGATACAGCACGTAAAATCCTATGTCTTGGGCGAAACTACGCATCCACGTACCAGGAGCTCAGGACGCCGCTTGTCAAACCGCCATTTTTCTTTTTCAAGCCGTCATCGTCGGTGTTGAAGCCGCACACCGGGCCATTTCTCGTGCCCAAGAGCGCGTACGTCTTCCACGAGGTGGAGTTGGCGTTCACGTTGAACCGCACGTTGGTGGACCTTCCCAGGGACTTCTCGGCCCAGCAGGCGCTCGAGTGCATCGAGGGCTATGCGTTGACCATCGACATGACGGCCAAGAACATTGAGGACGAGCCGCACAAACTCGGCTTGTCGTGGACAGTGGCCAAGGCCTTCGACACCTTCTTGCCAGTTTCCAACTTCATTCCCAAGGAAAAGATCCCCGACCCCTACAACGTCGAGTTGCTTCTCAAAGTCAACGGTGAAGTCAAACAACACGACAAAACTGACTTGATGTTGTTTCCAATCCATAAGATCTTGCTGCATATGTCTGCAATCATGACGTTGGAAAAGGGGGATTTAATTTTAACTGGAACACCAAAGGGTGCCAGTGAAGTGAAGGTGGGTGATCGTGTACAAGCGGAATTACGATATGGTGGGAAAGTGTTGGAGCTGCTTGATTTTTATGCTGCTGAAAAACTGAAAAATAATTTGCAGCCATAATAAATTGAACTCTATTACGCAAACTTGGGAATGAAGTGTTTTAAAGCGGATGATACTTTGATTTCTAAAACTATCATATGAAAATAATTTGATTCTATAAAACTTATTTTATAAAACTTATTCTATAAAACTTATTTTATAAAACTTATTCTATAAAACTTATTCTATAAAACTTATTCTATAAAACTTATTCTATAAAACTTATTCTATAAAACTTATTCTATAAAACTTATTCTACAAAACTTATTCTATAAAACTGAATGATTTCTAATGTTTTTTTTGATTCTACAATATCATATATTATAAAAATCACTCGTTCCTTTAGAAATTCGTTATAAAAACACCCTCCCTTGGAGGCTCAAACTGACGAACAATTACCCCACCATCAGTTAAAACTCTCCAACTATGCTCATCCATACTATAACTCTGAGCATATATAACTTCCTTTATACCACTTTGTACAATTTTAATCAGACATGTTAAACATGGACAAGTATTACAATACAACGTTCCCTCCCAACTTCTATCTCTACCGCTCTCCAAAAGAGCATTTTCCTCGGCATGCAAACACAAGCAGGTCAGAAGACCCGCACCGCTTCCCTCGCCACTATTGCAGCGGGGACAGCCGCCCTCGTTGCAGTTGGCCAAGTTTCTGGGAGTCCCGTTGTAGCCCGTGGCGATGACTCGGTTCTGGCGCACAATCACACACCCCACACGACGCTTCATGCAGTTGGAGCGGAGCGCGGCCAAGTCGGCAAGACGCATAAAGTACGAGTCCCATGTTGGACGTAACCGCTGCGGGTCCAACAAATCGAGTTCCGCCAACTTGCGGTGGAGCTCGGCCACGCCGGCGCCGTTGTTGATGATCTTCACCGACGCCTGGTTGTTGATCTCGATGAGCGGGTTCGCCGCGTCAAAGAGAAGGTTGTCGTTCTCCACAGAAAACTCCTCGAACGTGAGGCCCGTCTGCGCCCGTGCGTACCGTGCCTTGAGCGGTGCATCGACAGAAACATGGAGGAAAAACGGCCGTTTCTGGAGTGCTTGGAGTAGTTGTGTACTGGTGATTTGAATTACAAAGAGCTCCCGCCATTGCGGAGTAACTTGTGATATGATTTCTTCGATATTGTCTTCGAATTGGATTTGTATAAACCCTTTGGACGTTAAGAAATTGATGATTTCTCTCTTTCCAGAAGAGATGGTTCCAGAAACTCCAATGAGCATTTCGCGATGTAAATTTTGACAATAAGCAAGTGAGTTAAATGTCTTGAAATTAACTGAAGTATTAGAAATAACTGAAGTAACGATGATATGTCTGTTAGTATGTCTAATAAATCTGTGTGTCTAATCAATATATCTGTTTATCTGTTAATATATCTGTTAATGTGTCTATCAATATATCTGTTGTTTATCTGTTAATGTGTCTAATCAATATATCTGGTAATATGTCTAATTAATATATCTGTTAAAGTGACTAATCAATATATCTGTTAATATATCTGTTTATCTGTTCATCTGTTTATCTGTTCATCTGTTTATCTGTTTATCTGTTTATCTGTTTATCTGCTAATCTGTTTATCTGCTAATCTGTTAATATGATTAATCCATTAATATATCTATTAAATGTTAAATTGTTATGATACATACTAACCAACTCTCAAAATCTGACATAACAGATAATAATCTTTTATATCTATATTTACTCCTCATAATAGATTTTCGCATTACATCATGACACCATTCCTATGGTTAATCCTCCTTGCCTTCACAACTGCTCAGCAATGTGCAATGTACGGAACATGTGGAAAGAAAAGCTTCTTTGGGTCGGCACTCCCATGTGCCGAACCAAGTCCACCCCAAATCCCCAGCACTAAACAAATCCAACTTCTTGAGAGCATCTGTGGAAAGAACTACTCCACAGTGTGCTGCTCGGAAGAACAGCTCATACAAATGGAGACACAACTCAAACGGTTGGATCCTTTGGTGAGTAGCTGTCCAGCATGCAGAAAGAACTTCTATGACTTTGTGTGTGACTTTACGTGTCTGCCTAACCAGGCGGATTTTGTAGAGATTGTGACGACGCAGAAAGCAATCGACACGTCGAAGGAGATAGTGGCGGAGTTGAACCAGTATGTCAACCCTGAGTACGCCGCCGCCTTCTTTGACCTGTGTAAGAACGTCAAGTTCAGTGCCACGAACGGGTACGCCATGGACCTTATCGGCGGGGGAGCCACCAACTACGCGGAGTTCTTGAAGTTCGTTGGGGACGAAAAGCCGTTGCTTGGCGGGTCGCCGTTCCAGATGAACTTTCTCTACGAGGGGCCCCGCATGCGGGGCCGCAGGGACGACATGAAGACCTGCGACGATGCCCAGTACCGGTGCGCGTGTTCCGATTGCGGGGACTCGTGTCCGGTGCTCGGCGAGGTCCCGAAGTCAGCCCATTGGGCAGCGGCGGGTTCTGTGGTGGTGGTTGGCGTGGCAGTGGCCTTGTTAATCAGGAGAATGCCCCGGAACAAAACCATGCGTGGGTTATGGAAGGTTGACCACGATCTCAGTCCGTTGTTCCGTGCCGTTGGCTATTTCTCGGCAACCAATCCGGCGAAAACGATCCTCGCAGGGTTGGCTGCTGCGCTGGTTATGTCTCTAGGGTGTTGGTTTCTCCAGATCGAAACAAACCCAATTAACCTCTGGGTCAGTCCGCACGAATGGGCGCTCCACGAATACAAATACTTTGAAGAGAATTTCGGCGAATGGTTCCGTATCCAGCAGTTGATTGTGAGCACCACAGACGACTCCCCGGTGTTTTCCTGGGACACCATCGAATGGTGGTTTGAACGCGAACAGGAACTCCGTCTGTTGGAGGATAACGTGCTCGAGGAGATCTGTTTTAAGCCATTGGGCGAAACATGCGGGGTCCAGTCGTTTACAGAGTACTTTGGCGATGTTGCGTACCTCTCTCCAAACACCTGGGAATCCTCTTTGAAGCTGTGCGCTGATTCGCCAGTGAATTGTCTTCCTTCGTTCCAACAGCCCTTGAAACCGGAGATTCTCTTTGACAACAATGACCCCTTGAAAGCGTCCGCGTTTGTGGTGACCATCCTCGTCAACAAAAACCTGTCTGACGCCGAACACACCGCAAAAGCACTTGCATACGAACATGCCATGCAGAATTGGGTGCAAAATTTGACCTTGGAAAATGTCCGCATCGACTTTTCCACAGATATCTCCCTCACCGAAGAACTCAGCAAGTCCACACGCACCGACGTGGCCATCATAGCCGCGTCGTATCTCCTCATGTTTGTGTACTCTTCCGTTGCATTGGGCTTCCTGGCGTTCGCAGCTCTCGACTTCCTCAGAACAAGAATTCTTTTGGGGTTCGGGGGAATCCTCATCATCGCGTTGTCTGTGACATCACTGGCCGGGTTGTTTGCGTTCTTGGGACTCAAGTCCACGCTTATCATTGCTGAGGTGATTCCATTCTTGGTATTGGCTATAGGTATTGATAACATCTTCTTACTTGTTCACGAGCTCCCCAGCGTGGAGGGCAGGTCTATAGAAGATAAAATAGCAAACGCTGTGGCGCACGTTGGGCCTTCATGCTTCACCAGCACCATCCTACAGTCAAGTATGTTTTTATTGGCCACCAGAGTGGACATGCCTGCGGTCAAGAACTTTGCGTTTTACAGTGCTGGAGCAGTAGCAATCAACTTTGTCCTCCAGATGACAGTTTTCATTGGTTTTTGGGTGTTGGATGAGCGGAGAATCGCCTCCGGCCGCTTGGATGTGTTGCCGTTCCTCCACTCCCCCGTCCACCTGCCTGCCGAAACCGACGAGCACGGCGGAATCAGAAAGTGGATCAACGAAACCTACGCCCCCGCCATCCTCTCCAACCCCGCCAAAATCGTCGGTGTGTTTGTGGTCTGGTGCGCCGTGTCTCTTGCTTTACTTCCGCAAATCGAGTTTGGCTTGGACCAGCGAATCGCCATCCCAACTGGCTCCTACTTGAACAACTACTTCGATGCAGTCTACAAGCACCTCAACGTGGGACCCCCACTCTTCTTGGTCATCAAGGATACTAACGTCACTAGCCAAACAATCCAAAAACACATATGTGGCAAGTTTGGTGGTTGTGACGAATTCTCCGTCTCTAACATCTTAGAACAAGAATACAAAAGAGGCAACATCTCTACAATCAACAGTCCTGCTTCGAGCTGGCTCGACGACTTCCTCACTTGGTTGAATCCCAACTTGGACCAATGTTGCAGGTTGAAAAAGCTGCTGTTGACCTCCCCTCAATGGGAGTTCTGCTCCCCCAATGCCCCTGATAGGCAGTGCAGAACGTGCTACGAAGGAGCCGTGTATGAAAGCTCGATGGAAGGGCTCCCTGAGGGCGACCAGTTCATGTTCTACTTTAATCAATGGATCAACGAGCCCAGCGACCCGTGCCCGTTAGGCGGCAAAGCCCCGTACTCGTCCTCGGTCGTCCGCTCAAACGGCCGCATCTCCGCAAGTTACCTCAGAGCAATGCACAGGCCGTTGCGCTCCCAGGCTGACTTCATTGATGCGTACGCAAATTCAAAACGTATTGTCAATGAAATCAAACTCCACCAGCCCGAATTGGACGTTTTCGCCTTCTCGCCCTTCTATGTCTTTTTTGTACAGTACGAACACATCGTTCAGTCGACCGTGTTGTTGCTAGGCTCTGCATTGCTAATCATCTGGGTATTGCTGTCGCTTCTTCTAAAGTCGTTCCGCGCCTCCTCCATCCTAGTGGTATGCATCTCCAGTATTCTCATCAACATTGCAGGCACAATGGCGTTATTCGGCATCTCCCTCAATGCTGTAAGTTTGGTCAATTTGGTCATCTGTGCAGGCCTCGCCGTGGAGTTTACCATCCACTTGACCAGATTATACACGGTTAAACAGGTTGTTCCGGATTTCTTGGGTGAAATCACGAGTGTTTCCACTCTTCGCTCCCATCAACTGCTTGTTTCTATCGGCGAGAGTATAATCACTGGAATCTCTTTCACCAAAGTCATTGGAATCAGTGTTCTTGCTTTTACTCACTCAAAGATTTTTGAAGTTTATTACTTTCGTATGTGGGCAATTCTAGTAGTTATAGCTGTTGTTCATTCATTGTGCTTATTACCTGTTTTGTTGAGTTTATTTGGGGATGATGAAGAACAACCTAGCGAGGTGGTTTTGTATTAATGATAGACCTTTTGAGAACGGTGATAACGATAACTCCTGGAGTATAGCGACAGGAGTCATTAAATGAATGAGTATTATAAATGGTGAACTGGTATTAAAACAAGGTATGAACTGTTACATTTCCTCCTGAAGTTAAGAATGAGTGTTGGAATGAAGGTTCATAAAACTTACATAACTGATCTTAGATAACTAATAATTCATGTTACTGGCGTACTCAATTTACTTATACAACTGATACTTTCAGGCTAGTCAGAGGACTGATACTTTCACACTACTCACATCTAATACTCATGCAACTGATAATTTCACGCTAGTCAGAGGACTGATACTTTCACACTACTCACATCTAATACTCATGTAACTGATACTCTCACATATATAATACTCATGTACCTGATACTCTCACACTACTCACATCTAATACTCATGTAACTGATACTCTCACATATATAATACTCATGTACCTGATACTCTCACACTACTCACACTACTCACTTCGTTCGTACTGTTCGAATTGTTCGTATTGTTCGTACTGTTCGTCATCTCCATAATATCTTGAGCAACCGAACACAATACATCGCCTCAGTGTTGCAAAAAACGCGCTACCACGCCTTCAAATAACCCAAACTCAAATACTGTCAGTCAAGCCAACCAATCCACATCGAAGACAGATTCTATTTTTATCATTGTTAGCTTATGGTGACTGCGCACCTCACAAAACTAGTCTCGCTTAATCGACGATCATTTCAATAACGGATTCCATTTTGAGCAACCTAATTCCCAAAACGGCAAGCGCTCCAACCACCTAATTTCAGAAGAGAGCAACTACACAGGCACGAGGTGTGGAGTTACCGCGCACGGTGTGCACCACCCCATAAGCACAATGTCGGTGACACAACAATGCGAACTCCCACACGATACCGGAGTCTAAAAACTCTCGAGGTCTTTGTGTCAAAGCAATACATTGGGGCGCTCCCAAACAACAATTTAAATAAAACAGAAGAAAAAAAAAACTATTTGACGAGCATAACATGAGTGCTACATACACGTTTAAATGGTAAGTTAATCTCGAGAATGGTGTCTGGTATGGGTGCGGAGGGCAATTCCTCCGGTGCCAGCCGTTCGAGTGGAAAAAAACAGGCGGATTACTAACATTATAGGCCTAAAGGACCAGAAGAAGTCATTGTAACCGGGTCTTTCGATAAGTGGGGCAAAACCTTTCCATTAGTCAAGCAAGCCGACGGCTCGTTTGAATTGGTGGCCCCTGTACCTATCAAGGACGATGAAAAAGTCTTGTACAAGTACGTTGTCGACGGCGAATGGTTGGTTGCTCCTAGCCAAAAGGTGACTCAAGATGACGAAGGTAACGACAACAACTACTTGGACACCTCCGATGTTGGTGTTGCTTCCGTAGGCTCCGCCATCCCAGAAGCCGCCGGCTTGGTTGCCGCCGAGGGCGCCGTCAAGACCACCGTCATGCCTGCCGTTGAGTCCAAGCAAGTTTCCCTTGCTGGTGAACCAGGCATCCACATCCCGGAGAACAAGGACGTCTTTGCTACTTTGGAGGAACCAAGACCAACCGTTGTTGAGTCAAAGCTTTCTGCTGAAGAAAAGAAGAAGCAAAAGAAGAAGTTGAAGAGAACACAATACAAGGCCAAGAAAAAGGCCAAGGAGGCTGCTGGTGCTGTCACTTCCGAAAGCTCTGATGCTGTTGCCGATGAGGATGAGGATGTGAAGTCGGACAAGCCTGAACTTGCTGCTGCTCTTGCTGCTGCTCCACTTGCTGTTGCTCCACTTGCTGTTGCTTCTGAGGTGAGTGCTCCAAAGGTTGCTACTCCAGAGGTTAGTGCTCCAGAGGTTGATGTTCCAGAAGTCAAGGAAGCTGAAGTTGATGTTCCAGAGGTTGCTACTCCAGAGGTTGCTTCTCCAGAGGTGGGTGCTCCAGAGGTTGCTTCTCCAGAGGTGGGTGCTCCAGAAGTTGCCACCCCAGAAGTTGCTGCTCCAGAAGTTGCCACCCCAGAAGTTGCTGCTCCAGAAGTTGCTGCTCCAGAAGTTGCTGCTCCAGAAGTTGCTGCTCCAGAAGTTGCCACCCCAGAAGTCACTGCCCCAGAAGTTGCCACCCCAGAAGTCACTGCCCCAGAAGTCACTGACACAGAAGTCACTATTCCAGAAAAGGAAATCCCAGTCAAGGAAACCCCAGAAATTGCTGCCCCATCAGCTGCTAATGATATCCCAGAACCAACCATTGACACCCCACTCCAAACCCTTGACCCAGCCGCAGGAGCTGTGCCTGTTGTGGAGAAGGATGCATCCAAGGACGCTGAATCCGAGGTGATTGTCGTTGCTCAAGGTGATGGCGATCTCGCAGCCGAAATCGCTAAACAAGAAGGCAAGGACGTCACCGTCGAAGAAATCAAGCCTACCGCTTCCGAAGCTGAAAGATTAAAGCAAGAAGCTAACTTGAAACCATTGGACGTTGTCAAGAATGTCGCCGAAAAGGGGAAGATTGCTGGCGCTAATGCTAAGGAAACCGCAAAGGAAACCGCCACCAAGAAGAAGAGCTCCTTGTCCAGATTCTTCAGAAAAATTTTTAAGTAACAGTGCTGTTTAATGTCATTCTAGTTTGTTTTAATTGATAATTGTCTAATCTTTGTATCACGTTGTCACGTGGGTATATTTAATCTTTATTGGGCTTAGTTTTTCTTACAGTATTTGTTTAATATATGTCTTGAATATGAATATGAAAGGTTTGGAATGTCTAGACTACTGTATATAAATTGTATAGGGACTAGAGGTACCTTATGTCAGCTTCCCTCGGTTATGATAGAATACAGTTCCAAGAAAGAAGCCTCGTATCGAATGATATTGAGCTAATTACTTGGCTACGTGACTAAGACGATAAATGCTTAGACTAGATGATTACATCCGATATGGGATTGCAAATTACCATATTAGAAACAAGGTTTTGGAGCAAGAGCTCGTGATAGTATAGAACAAGGGAAAAGCTACTACTAGTCGCTTTAACTAAACATAACGTGATATTAAAAAACCACTTACACTAAAACAATCTAAGCTAATTACACAAAAAATGCTTAATAATGTCTATAATATTGTATATAAATTGTATATATGTCTAGAGTATTGTATATAAATTATATATATGTCTAGAATATTGTATTCATGTCTAGAATATTGTATTCATGTCTAGAATATTGTATTCATGTCTAGAATATTGTATTCATGTCTAGAATATTGTATTCATGAATATATATAAATTGCATGTAATAGATAAGTGAAATATTCACGCCCCAGCAATCTTTTAACAAAGACTCATCTTTAAACCAAGCCTAAAATACAAAATGCTAACAGTGTTTGGATATTTGGTACTCCTCATACGAATTGCGAGGCCCAAAATTGTCTTTCCGCTGTTAAGTAAGTGGTGGAGATATTCGAATCCTTTCTACTAAGAACTTTCATGATGATAAGATGATTTATTTTAGATATAGTCGGGTGTTTATGGTTTTCCCACGATAAGACCGATCTTGGAAAGTCAGGGTGGGAGTGGACAGATACCTGATCATTGAAACAAAATCTGGTAAAACTACAAGCATAATAAGTGAACTGTGTTTGTGTATCAATGTGCGCTGACGTAAGGTATTAATTGAAAAAGGTATTACGCGCTTACATAAGAATCCATGTAAGTCATACTAGCTGAAGAAATTATTGTCAAATACAAGAAATGCCTTGTTCTTTTGTGAAACCATTCCGACAGTTGAGTTCAAATATCAGATTTGGTGCTATCAAGTGAATAGGGAATCAACGGGTTGGTAGGTGTATACGCAGAATATATCTCGATCTTTCAGTGTGAGGCATCTGCAGCAAGGTATAGTGCATATCTCGGATTCATCCCACAATTTATACAACTTTTTGCATCGAACAAGATTGCAAACTAAGGAGAATCACGACTAGTACTCGTTTGGAGAGTTTGGACAAGAATTTGAAGCCATCGAATGGGTTGGAAGTAATGTTAATATCAAAATAATAATAACATTTTAGAATATATTTGTGTTTTAAGTATCATTAATAAAAAAAGTTTTAATAATATAGTATATTAACCTCGAAATTTTATCATGGAGTTACTAGTGGAAATCATCGTATTTGTTTGAAAAACATTGGTCTGGCTAAGCATTATCGTTCAATATTTTAATTATTTTCTAGATGAAATCCATATTAATTTTTTTCTTTAATCCCCAACTTGTCACTCTTACCTGAGATTGTTGCGGCAGCAATCGAACATACCTTTGAAATACTTGGTTATTTATTAATTACTTCACGATCTGGTTAAAGTTTTTCAGCAAGAGCTACGGAATTATAAGTATCACAAAATCAACTCTCGATGCCCACCAAACTTGAATAGAAAATTTGGACAGTAATGAATAGCTGACAGTAATGAATAGCTGACAGTAATGAATGACAGTAATGAATGACAGTAATGAAGTAATAAAAGTAATGTTATTTTCTATAATATATAAACGTATACTAAAAACAATTTGTATTCCTTCGTAAATCTCATTCTCGTAGATCTCTGATCAATTTTTTGGGAGCGCCCATATATAAAGAGGGGCATTTCCCGACAACTTCTTGTATCGTAATGTCATTTATCCAAGAGAAACACTTGGGAAGTTCACTGTCGTTGGTTGAAAGGACGTCGTCCGTGGTTAAAAATGGTTATGACATCTTGGCGGGAGAAAACATCTTGAAGCCGTTCTACGACGTTAGGGCTTATCGGCTTATCGAGTTGCCCAATGGAATGAAAATCTTTCTCGTAAGTTCACAAAAAGACGAGTTTAGTTTTGAGTTGAGTTTGGCGCTCGGTGCCATGAAGGATGTGCAGTATGGAGTGAGTGGTTTGGTGGCTCTATACGCAGACACGCTTTTTGATGATGCCCATGTTTCAAAGTCCGAAATATATGCAATGGGCAATGCGCAGAACGCCAAGGAATTATTTGACACATTGCGCGGCTGTTTAAATCCTTCGACTTTTGAGCCAAATGAGAATGCTGACATAAAAAAGGATATCTTAGAAGATCGCTTAGTTAAGAATTTGCAGCCATTGGGTAAGTTGGAAAAAGCACGCATTCAAAGTTTACTAATGGATATTCATACTACCCAACTATCTCTGAAGAACTTGACATTGGCAGTTGTCGCTACAGAAGACTTGGACACACTATCTAGATACTGTGTGGAGTCGTTCTCTGATGTTCCACACCATGCAGTTAATACCTCGTTTTCAGAGCCCTTGGACGTGGTGGTGGTGCTGAAATCAGATTACGAAAACTGTGTTGTTTTGGAGTACTCCATTCCTGATGACTTTTCAGATGCCATGCTCCGTGGGATGGAGAGCTACCTCAGGTTTTTATTTGACAAGAAAGACGACGGATCACTTCATCGTCACTTGAATTTGAAATACTCAGTGTACCGTGTGTGGGCATACGTTGATCTTGTTGGAGGCACTCGTAAATTTGTCATCAATAGTGCTTTTAGAGACTCCATTCAACAGTGGGAAGCACTAACACAAGCCATCTTCCAGTACTTGGATTTCTTAACTAACCAGTCCCATGAAAAACTCTGGGAGGTGGTTAAAAACACAGAGGTGTACTTTCTGCACTTTGTCTCTAATGCTGCTACTGGAGCGGATTGGTGCAGCTATATACAAAGAAACACACACTATGAGAACATCCTCATACAAAGGGTTCCTGGAGACTTCAGTGTTGAGGACTTTGCACAATTTTTTTCATGTCTAACCCCAGAGAACCTCCGAGTATTTGTGATGCCAAAAGATGCTGAAGAGAAGGTGCATGATGGCTTGGGGTCTTTACCTGAGATTCCCTCAAAGGCACTGGATATTACAGTTCAGGAAAAAATATCCTTCCAACTTCCAGATCCTAACTTGTTTTTGGTTCCTAAAAATATTAAGTTGTTTGATCTCTCAGGTGGTGACTTTGAAAAGATTCATGAAACTGAAAAATTGCGGGTTTGGTACAGAGGCAACACTGATCAATCTCCTGAAGGTACTGCTACTATCTTGTTCAAGTTTCCAAATTTGGCTGCAAAAACCCGGCGACGCTACATGGCATTAACCAAGAGTATCCTTATAAAGGAATTGGAGTTCGAGATAGAGTACATATCCTCAGTTCTGGTTAAACCAATGACGGATTCTTTCGCAATCGAAACTCAATGCTATGGGCCCTGTTTGCCTGAATTGGTGGAGAGAACACTCTCATTGTTGAGGAAAATTCCTAGTGAAGAGGTGTTCGAGGGGACTCGACCTTTCAAGCCTATTCCCATCAGTCGAAGTCTTGGTAGTGTCATTGATTTTGCGCTATTCGATGCTGAACCTCAGAAATTCAATTATAACGAATTTGCTGAATTCTGGAACACTCTCTGGGATGCACTCTACATTGAATTGGTTGTCTCAGGAAATATGGACAAGGCTGTAGCGTTGCTTGTGAAGGATGTATTAGAGGGGTTTGATTATGTGTCCGCATCAGTTCCAAACCAAAAAGTTGTGTTAAGCCCTGGGGAAGATCATACCTTTGACGTAGACTCCGAATATTCCTACGCGTTGTATTCCCTACAGATTTCTCCACTGGTCAGCCCCGATCTAGCCATGATAGCTTGCTTCTTCTCGGACAAGATCTTTGCATTCAGCAATAACTCCCCTGTTAGCAGTTTTAGTTACCATGGATCCTTAGTCTTCACCATTTTCCGGAGTGCGCATCGCAAACAAACCTTTCGTTCGATCTTCAATGAGTACTCCCTCAAGGTGAGCAGACTTACCGACAAAGAGGTGGAATCATGGAAGCAGGATACTACAGAATCCTACCGAATTCCTGCGGAGATGTTTCTCGCAGGTCTAGAATACGGCATCATTTTTAATGAATCTGAACTTAAAGAAGCGATATCGGCAATCACAAAATCCAGTATTCTAGACTTCTGGTTCAAGTATTTCATATCAACCAATCACTCGGCAAGAGTGATGCTCTTCAGTCTGAAGAATCAGCGCATAAAAGAGGAGGCCTCTATGATTTTAGAAAACAACATTGATGTTCCTAATCTTGATGTTTACTTTGATAAGGCTCCTGATTTAAATCTTGATGTTTACTTTGATAAGGCTCCTGATTTAACCCTCTCTGACCTTTTAGGAACTGTAAAACTCAATTATGATAAAACTTCAGACACCACTGAAACTATCGAAGAATTTAGACAGAAACATACTAGACTCATTCCTGAGAACTAAATACTTTATAATAGGATTCTAGAAATATTGTAACTGGGTTAAGCTATCACTGTAAATACAAAAGGACAAGAACAAAAATGCATCAGAATAACTAAATATGTATTGCTATACTATAGCCATGTGTACAGGACAAATCACAATTTATCGTTGATTATCATTTCTCTACACCCAATCACACCCATTGCTGGTTTGTGTATGTCGCATGTCGTGTTTAGTATAAAAACAAGCATCGCAAGAAAAAAAAAACTTCATAACACAACATGGATAACGAACACGTTGAAAGCCCAGAGCAAAGCTCTCCAGTTGAAAGGCCAGTTGCTGCCCCAGGTACCAAATGTTTTGTCAGACCTTTAAACTTTGACACCGACCCAGAAGCCGTCAAGGAACACTTTTCATCTGCTGGTACTGTGACCGATGTGCAAATCATTAAAGGATTTGCATTTGTCACATTTGAAAACGAAGAAGGTGCTCAACAGGCTGTTTCCACCTTGGCTGGAAGCAACTTCCAAGGCGAAGAATTGCAAGTTGAGATTGCACGTGAAAAGAGAGAAGACACCAGAGGTAAGTACAGAGTCAGAGTTACCAACTTGCCAGAGGGCACTGCTTGGCAGGACTTCAAGGACTTTGTCAGAGACAAGACCAACTCCACTCCAACTTTTGCCAAGGTTTTCAGAGACTACGACGCCAATGAGACCATTGGTGCTTTAGAGTTTGGCTCTGCTGAAGAATTGGAAAAGGCCATTCCGTTGTTGGACAAGTCCGAGTTCCAGGATGTCACCATTGACGCACAAGAAGACACCACTCCATTTGTGCCTCCGCCAGCCAGAAGAGGTGGATTTGGTGGCCGTGGCGGCTTCAGAGGTGGCCGTGACGGTGGCTTCAGAGGCGGCCGTGGTGGCTTCAGAGGCGACCGTGACGGAGGTTTCAGAGGCGGCCGTGGTGGCTTCAGAGGCGACCGTGACGGAGGTTTCAGAGGCGGCCGTGGTGGCTTCAGAGGCGACCGTGACGGTGGTTTCAGAGGCGGCCGTGGTGGCTTCAGAGGCGACCGTGACGGTGGCTTCAGAGGTGGCCGTGGTGGTTACGACAGAGGCGACGGCTACCGTAGAGATGGCGGGGACTCCTACCAAAGAGACAGATCTCCAACCAGATATTAAAGAATAGTGTACTTAATTTAGTGTGAGGGAATTTAAATGTACTGAGGAACGCGTAATAGACTGAGGGAACACAGGAATATTGTAATCACAGGAGGGATCCTTTGGGAATTACGCCGTCATTGCGTATAGAGTTATAGAGTTAATGGATAATGCGAGTTTTGATTGCTAAAAAAAAATGTTAGTCCTGTACGGAGACGATCCACTTCAGCACTACAAGGTCTTCCACCATTCCGAATCGTGTAAAACCAGTGTGGTTTTCATTCACGGAGGTGCATGGAGGGACCCCCGTAACACATACTTCGATTTCACCGAAATGGCCGCTAGTTTACTGGAGTTCAACACTTTTGGAATTAACTACAGGCTTTCTCCAGGTGTGAAACATCCTTCTCACTTGTATGATGTAATTGCTGCGCTCGAAAATATTCAAGAGAAGTATCTGTTGAAAAGTTTTGTCCTTGTCGGCCACTCGGTTGGTGCTACGCTAATCATGCAATTGTTTCAACAGCTGAAGTCATTTTTCATCATCAATTGCGCCATTTATCTTGATGGCATCTATGACATCCCTGCTCTTTTGGATGAATATCCGGATTATCACTCGTTTGTGGATAATGCCTTTGATGTAATTGAGCCTCCTCTGAATTTCGTTCAATTCCCAGGCAAAAGCGTTATAGTTCACTCCACAAGTGATGAACTTTTATCTATGAGACAGAGTGAGATTTTTGAGGATATGGTTAGTGCGCCGTTTAGAACCGAGTATGATGATTTTGGATCTCATGAGGAGGTTTATAAAAATCCAAAGGTATTTGGTTTGATTAGAAGATCAATATTTGAGTCTAAATTTGGTGGGCAATATTATTAGTATGTATATTAACCGTTATTCTTTATATTGATTTAATTGATTATGATGGATTATTATTATCCTTTATTATATCTATTATCCTTTATTATATCTATTATCGTTATCCTTTTTTATTCTCTTTAATCTTAATCGTTATCCTTTTATAATTTTCTCATCGCAAAAATTATGCTTAGATTAATAAGACGCTACTCTCAAGCAATACTAGCTGAAAATATACTCCCTCTACATTATCAACAACAAGTACCTCATCCCGATGATCCAATAATAGTGGCCATGAGCTCCGGTGTAGACTCCCTGGTGGCCGCTGCAATCTACGCAAAGTCTCATAAAAATGTGCATGGAATATACATGGCCAACTGGTCACAAACCGCCAAATGCACCGAAGCTGAATGGAATGAAGTCCAAAGAATATCCTCCCAACTTGGCATCAAATCTACAAGAGTGAACTTTGAAAAGGACTACTGGGCTGACGTTTTCCTGCCAATGTTGGCCCAATACGAAAAAGGCTACACTCCAAACCCAGATACTGGTTGCAACAAACATATAAAATTCGGCAAACTTTTCAACTACTGCAAACAGCAGTACGGCGATTCCAACTGGTGGCTAGTCACCGGGCACTATGCTCGAGTCATGAAGGATATGAATCTGGGCGAATTCAACTTGATGCGCGCCTACTCCAAGCACAAAGACCAATCATACTATCTCCTGCTGATTCCACCGTCCACACTCAAGCATTTGCTCATGCCCATCGGCCACCACCACAAACCGCATATTCGTACCCTCGCACGACTGTTCGATCTCCCCAACAGCGAAAAACCAGACTCGCAGGGCCTCTGTTTTGTGTCCCAGGAACACACTAACTTTAGAGAATTCTTGAATGAGTATATTCCTCCGCTGCCCGGTGACATTGTCACCGAGGACGGCAAGGTCTGGGGCCAGCACCAGGGCTTGTGGCACTGCACCATCGGCCAGCGTTCCACCGTGCTGATGCCCCAAGGTGACCCCAAATACAAAGGAATTTGGTATGTCCTGGCAAAGAACTTTGAAAAAAATCAGCTTGTCATTGTCAAAGGCGGTGATAACCCCAAATTGTTCAAGAAAAACTTATCCGTTCTGGACTTTGAATGGATCTCGCACGTAGATGAAAATCAGCCTATAGAAATCCAGCACAGATCCCTCCAGTCTCCTTTGAAAGTCAAATCTTTACTGCTCGAGCCTTCAGTCCGAATAGAATTGGATGAAGAAACAAGAGCAATGGCGCCTGGCCAAATCGTTGTCATCTACCAGGGTTCTAAAGTATTAGGAAGTGGAGTGATCGATTCTGCCTATTAACCTTGTGTACATTTTTCATCCTCATACCTGTATATATTTTGATATCATAACTATCAGCTCTTAACTATATCGTAACTTTATTTTTCGAAAACATCTAAATTTATGATTCTTGTTTAATTCTTGTTGTTCTTGCTGTACTCTTGTATATTTCAGAATATTCTGTACTCTTGTACTCATGTATATTTCAGAATATTCTGTACTCTTGTATTTTTGTTACATTTCAGAATATTCTGTTCTACTTATAAGTGGTTCTGTTGAGCATTTGTTGTGTAATTAGCTTAGATTGTTTTAGTGTACGTGGGTTTTTAGCTCTGGAACAAGTTATGTAGTAGTAAAGCAACGAGTAGGAGTTTTTCCCTTGTCCTATACTATCCCGAGCTCTTTCTTGCTCCAAAACCTTGTTTCTAATTTGCAGTCTTGGGTGCAATTATTTAATCCCAGACATTGCAAGACGGCTGTCTCATACACAGCCTTCTACGGCCCAATTGAGCCGTAGCCAGTCTCTATTGGGCAGGCTCCTGTCTCGATTGGATTTACCGTTTCATCTTCGTAGTCAACTAGCCAAGTAATTACCTCAATGTCGTTCGATGCTCTTTATTTGGCTACAGCCTCTTATCGTAACCGAGGGAAGCTGACATGTTAGTAACCTCTAGTCCCTAACAGGTTCTTGTTTATTAGTTTTTCTTGTTTTTCATTCCTTAGACGCCTTTCTATTCGCCTATTTCCCATTAAACCTTTTCACATTAAACTTGTCCCTTTTAATTAGACGTACTTCTCTTCAAGCTTACATTCTTACACGCATTGGGTTTTTTCTGATATCAGCGTTTTGCCACTTCGTTCTAAAAGCAGAGACTATCTATGACAAACAAGTACAGAACTCTAAATTGAATTGAGACTACAATGGAAATGCTCGAACTAATGAATCTGATTTGTGCGTGTTAGATTCAGTTTAAACATAAGCACCGAAACCATTTCCGGTCTTTTTATATGCTCATTTTCCTTGAATTACCAGTTTTCATTGAAATATATCAATTTTCCTTCCTGAATTTTTTACCCGAAGACCAAAAATCGAACTAATGTGAATTTACAAAAAATCAACTTTCCGATACCGGGAGTCGAACCCGGGTTTGCCCGGTGAAAGCGGACCGTGCTAGCCGTTACACTATATCGGATTTTCTGCGGATGTTATATAACTGGGTTAGTCAACATATTTGTGTTACTGCTCCTTATAAGAGTTACTAAGTATATTGTTCCAGAGTATATCCTCTTCATAAGATATTCTCCCTCATTAACTTATATATCAATATACCGAGGCACCGGCCTCCGTTATCTAGTAGGTCTTATCCCGTGGTCATATCTCAGTACAATTGAGTATTACCCCCGTCTGTGTTTTGCAGTTCCTCATTGAGCCAACAAGGTAGATGTGTCACGTACTCCTTCCTAGTGAGTCTCACCAAAGCAGGTATAGGCGGGAATCCTGCCTATTCTCGCTAAGTTAACAGATTCAGCCAATATATACAACAGGATGTTTTACATTAAACTCGATCAGAGTACTGCCCTATTCTCTATCTTCTTCAAGCCAAAATACCCCGACCTTCGGAAGTTAATTCTTCTATTGCTCTATTAATTTCCCAGAGAGTCTGTCTTATCTAATCCTTTTACGAACAAAGTGAGTTGGTGGGTTGGTGATTTTGTGAGTTATTCATCTTTAGACTATTAGTGTATATTAATGAACGAATGAAGTGAGTATGTGTGTTGACTCTTTACCGTGAATTTCTTGATCACTAAAACTATTAGATGAAAACCTGTCTCGAAACAGGTCCAAGAGATCTCTTGAACTCTGGAATTCCAACTTCCCTTGCCTTTTTATGGTCCGAGGCCCGTTTGTCCGAACTCGGCTTGGTTTCATCTTACAGCGAATAACCCTAAAGAACCTTAAGTTAGGCTCACGAATTCACCTTCATCGAATAGGTGATCGATATAGGTAAAATATAGAGTAGAAAATGGTTGTGTATTTGCAGATTATCCGGAGTTCATACTCATTCGGACTACGAATTAACTGCAATATCATCAACTTTTCCATATTTTGTTGGTAGGGAACAAGAACATCGTGGAATAGTTACCCAAAGGTAACATTATTCATGATACAGTATGAAGCTCCTAAATAAAGACAGAGAGCTGCTGAATACGGAAATCAGAGCCTTTCGCAGTAAGGCAAAGCAGACAATGCGTCCCAAAGAGGTTTGAAAAAGGAAAGGAATCATTAGTTGGTATTGGGCTAGGTGACATATTACTGAATAGCTTGTAATACTTGATTGTATAGTGTTTACTTTCATTAGACACTTATTTATGGCTCCGTAAACTAAAACGCCCTTTTCTCAACCGCCAACCTTCTTCTTTATACACTTTTTCGCTCCAATACCTTCCTTCTATTTTGGTAATTTGCAATCCCGTTTTGCATGCAATAGTCCAATCATTTAAGTTCAAGACCGCTGTCTCGCATACATCCTTCTATAACTCAATTGCGCCGTAGCCAGTCTCAATTCGGCAGGCTCCTGTCTCGATTGAGATTTACCGTTTCATCTTCGTAGTCAACTAGCCAAGTACTTAGCTCAATGTCGTTCGATGCTCTTTTCTTGGCCACGGCCTCCTATAATCACCGAGGGAAGCTGACATAAGGTATTAGTACCTCTTGTCCCTAACAGTGTGTAGCATTTTAGTTATGTGATGTATTAACCTTGTATCGCTTACTTTCATATCTGTTCTCGCTAATTCTGTTACACAATAGAAAGATTGTAGCAATTCCCAGCATTAAGCCTGGTTTACGACTGATGAGCCGTAGTTTATTCCACGGATTCATTGAAACAGATTTAAGCCCCTCTGGCAGTCATTTCCCTTTTTTTGTCATGCCACCATAATGACTTTTTCAAATACTCCATCTTATATCCTTTGAGTCTCACAGCACAACCCGCAACTAGTCCAAAAATGGTTCTTTATTCCGTCTCCAAAATATAATCAAATTCCCATGTAAACATAGCATTTGCGTTTGCGACTTTGTCAACTTTCAATATGAGATAAGAAGGAATTATCATTACCAATGGCACCAAGGCAAGAGAAATCGCGTTTACGCTATATATACAAAAGAAGGTGAACACTAGAGCGTAGAAAATAAAAGTATTCCATCTGAAACAGCCATTTAGAATACAACGGGGTTAAAGAAGTAGTTGGAAGCAAAACAAGAAAATACGTAATTGTTGCAAAACCAACTGAACTGAGGCTTGTGTTTTAGAATCTGAGGTGCATGATTCTAAAGCTTTTGTGTCTACTATTTTAGTAGATCCCACTGCTGTCGTCTCGGCAATGTGATTGTTCTCAATACGATTTCACCGATCAACCCATGCAGTTAATCGGACAATCAAACAGGTTGTGAATCGAACAATCAAACAGGTTGTGAATCGAACAATCAAACAGGTTGTGAATCGAACAATCAAACAGGTTGTGAATCGAACAATCAAACAGGTTGTGAATCGAACAATCAAACAGGTTGTGAATCGAACAATCAAACAGGTTGTGAATCGAACAATCAAACAGGTTGTGAATCGAACAATCAAACAGGTGGCTACCAGGTCAGCTTCTTTGACGCTTGAAACATACATTCACCCACAATGCTTTACTCAACTACAATTCACCATGCATTATCAAGCTAAGTAAGATCCCTGTTACTCTCCCGTTAACTATTGAATTTCTTTCTAAACCGTAAGTTCCGTCCTTCAAATAAAGTTCCTTCTATGTAGATCATGTAATCACCAAAGGTCATCATTCTCCTTGTAGCGAATGATTGTCACTCAGCCGGTGTATCAGTAATACACAATCGTTGACTGGTATGTTTTACAGACTTGGATGTCTTCTATTCTGAATATGTAGGTTAGCCCACTTTAGGTTTGCGGGGCTGGACATGTGTGTTAGAAAAATAATATATAAGGAACAAGAAATCACCACAAAATTTAACAATAAAAAAACACCAATTTGTAGTGCTTGACGTGAATAATTAAGAATTTAAGCTTATCTGAAGAGAATTGTTGATCTCAGGTGTGTAAATCATTTAAAAGACATATTGAGATTGAGTTTTAAGGAGCCTTTCAATAGGAGAATCAGTAATAAAACAGCAACAAGACAATGCATTCGTGGAATGCTCATTTTAACACACCGGTAAACGAGCCTTATACATTCCGTAATAATGAAGAATTTTATCTTGACCCCAAACACACATACCCACAACTAGATCCACACGATGTGGATGCATATGCTCCCTATGGGTACTGGTTTGTTGTGAACAAACATATCAAATATTATGAGATCGAGGCTAGTATATTTGGCCAGTCGTTAAACTTCAAGGTTGGATACAAACTTTTTGAAGCAGGTTTACAAGGCGCTCACTTGCGTTGGTGGCAGAACAAGTATGCCAGTGCACCAGGATCTGCGTCGATAAAGGAGGCAATTACGGATTTTATTTCAGAGCATTCTATTTATGTTTCTGATATTACAGTCGTCCACCAACTTTCAAAGGTGGTTCAAAACGGATCCATTCAGGAGTACCTTGAGAGTGTCCTCAGATGGTTAGGAATCCTTAAGATGATAAATCCTCATTATGATTCACCATCAATAGGGTGGATTATTTATGATAATTTGGACAGATCAGTGCAGCAGAATGTTAGATTACATCCATTATACAAGAAGAATATTGCATTTGCGGTCCTTCATAAAATTTTATTGGAAGAATCAAAAAATGAAGAGAAACAAGGTTTTGCTTATTATGGTTATCAGAGAATGTCAGGAGAGACTACAGGTGCCATAACAGACACGGAAAATAAATACTTCAAGGTGCCTAAAGTTTCACTACCAATTGTTGTGCCTGTCAAATATTCGTTGAGCAACTTCCAAGGTTTAGATAATTCGTATTCTCTTAGGAATCAAGATTTTCGAATGAATTCTGGTTTCATTGAGAATCAGGCTAGGCAAATTTTTCTTCGTACTTCAAACGGAAGTCAGTATATGCGAACATCTGGCTCTGTGAATAATCGGGTTATCCCAACACACCGTTTGAAAAATCAAAATATTCAAAGATTTCATTTTATGAATAATCAAACTATTGAAACATTTAATTCTATGAATAATTCAACTATTCAAACGTTGGATGAGGTCCTAGTAAGGCAAACAAACGCATTGAACGAAAATCAAGATAGATCAGGCTCTTTAAACAACCCCAATATGCGCAAATCGGATATTCAAACTCAGGCTCAAGTCATACAGACATCAGATACTCTGAATGAGGATCAGGAAATGCAAATTTCAGAGACTGTGGGAGAAAATCAAAAATCAGACACTAGATCACAGTCTTTAAATAATCATGATAAGCATTCAACAGAAATTCAATATGGGGATCAAGGTATACAAACATCTGATATTCAACAAGAGGGTCAAGGTACACAGACATCTGGTATTCAACAAGAGGGCCAAGGCATACAGACATCTGATATTCAACAAGAGGATCAAGAAAATGAAATATCAGATCCTTTAAACAATCAAGCTATTCAAATATCAGATACTCAAAATGAGGATCAAATTATGCAATCATCAGATGCATTCAATGAGGATCAAGCTTTAGACACTGACTCATCGAGCGAGAACCAAGATTCACAAATCACAGCTGATTACTCAATCAAGAACCAAGCTTCGCAAATCGCACCACTTTATTCGAAAGTCCAGGAAAATAGATCAGGTTCTTTAAGTAACAATCATGTTTCACATAATACAGCACCTTCTCTGAGTAAGAGTTTAAGAACCAGATCAGATTCGCTTAATGAGAACCAAAATTTAGATTCTTTGAAAACATATGATTCCCAAAGTAGACCGGATTCGTTGAACGAGAACCAAGATTCTAGAATTTCATTAGATTCTCTGAACAATGACAAAGACATGCAAATCAGACCACTTCATTTAAGAATTCAGGAAGTTAGTTCAGATTCCCTGAATGGGCACCAAGATATGCAAATCATGCCACTCCATTTGAGAATTCAAAAAGCTGGGTCAGACTCTTTGAGTGAATATCAAGATTCACATCCTTCAACACAATCTGAAAGTGAAGATTTGGGAGGAATGTCAGATTATCTAAGCAATGATGAAGATTTAGAACCTAGATCAGATTCCGTGCACAACCATAAATTACATTATTTGAGCGACAATCATTTTATACTGATCCAATCACATTCTCTGAGAAAAGATCGAGAATTACATAACCCTTCACGTCGTTCGAGAAAGAACCAATTGCAAATCCAATCAAATCCTCTGAGAATGAACAGGGATTTACCTAACACTTCACGTCGTTCGAGAAAGAACCAATTGCAATTCCCATCGAATTATCTGAGAATGAATAGAGATTTACACACTTCATATCCTCTGAGAAAGAGTCTGCATATGGAAGCTGTATATTCTCTGAAAAAGAACCAGGATTCTGAAACCACGTATCCTCCTAGAATGAACCATGATTCTGAAGATACATCATATTATTTAAGCAAAAACCGTTACGTACATACTTCTAGTACATCTACAAGAAACAATGTGAACGGTATTTCCAAGGAGCCAAAGAAATGTCGCTTATGCGGTAAAAATGGGCACCTTAGAACGAATTGCTACAAGTCAAAGAGTAGAAACAATTCTTACTCTAATCGAGAATTAAACATCCTGACTTGAAAATGCACCTCAATTAATAGTGACTGCAAACGGGGTTAATTCGAAATCACATATTGTAGTGACCATTGCTGACCCTTAAGTTTAAGAGAATATCTATATATTGAATCCAATAATTTTCAAACTTAATTCGGATATTGATGGAAAGATTTTCAATACTGAGTCGATCAAAAGTTTTGAGAAGGATTGAATTTGTATCCTAAATTTTACCAAACAAAAGGTATCCAAAACGAGGATATTAAAATTTAATAGAGCTTCGAGGAGCTCTATAGAGGCTTAGAAAGGATACACCTGTTTGGCCAGAAGAAGTCGAAGGATATAGAGTACCAAATAGCAAACAGAGCCTGGATATGAAGGCCGTGATGTAGAGTTCTGAAGAATTCTATTGAGGCTTTAATTCATTGTAAATGGTAAACGAAGTTACATTTATAATTTGACGGCTTCAAGTTTAGCTATATACTTGCTGATGATCACAGAAGTAATTCACCCAATTTCCCTGTGAGGACAAGCTTATGAAGCTGGCTAAGAAGTACAAGCGATAAACGCAGTATATGGCCTTCAACATCGATTCTAAAACCTGATGATCACGAATCACTTATCTCAAGTGGATATTAATCCCAGGTAGATCAAGTGTTTAAGAGATCGTGAGACTAGTAGTCTCTTCGAGTGGGCCTCGGCTATCGCTTACGTAATCGATGCAACAGTGAGACGTCCCCTAGTTCTGGCAGTAGCTAAAGAATACGCATTCAGAATTGGGGTTTCTACAGGAAGCTTTTTTCATTAATTTATCTGAAGAAACCCCAGAAATGTCGGTTCTCCTTTCACTTTGCACCATGTTGCATAGTTGGCGAAGGTCCAAAGGCATTCATGGGGAAGACAGTAGAACAAGAGGACTTTGGTGAAGCTGTTTTTAGCGTGTGTTTATCTGAAACAATTGGTGGATAGCTTAAAAGGTGATATTTACTATTCCTTCGTTTGAGAACTGTCAAATCGAACTTCGTAATTAATGGAAAGAAGCTGACTTCTTTCCTAAAAAGGCCTTAAGTAGAATTGGGGAACTACACTTGAATATCTTCAATTTTCCTATTTTATAAACCCTATATTTTAAACATCCTTTTGGTCAACCACAGCCAAAGCAAGAGGAGTACCACCAGTACAGTCATTGTCGGCTAATGAGTATTTGTTCTCGCCAGATGGGCATGCTTTCCAGTCGCTCTTTCCGTTAAGAACCAAGTGACCGTTATCAATGGAGAAACCAGTAGTTGGCTTCTCAATGCCCCATGGGTCAACATTTCCCAATTCACCAGTGTTGTCGTCGTGGAAGACACCAACACCGTCTTGGTCAGTCAAAGAACCATCTTCATGCAAAGTGAAAGTAACGTCAGCACCCTCATCAGTACCGACAGAGAAGACATGCAAGTGTTCGTTGACCTTTTTAACAGGTCCATTTTGAAATTTTGATCCAGAACGAATGGTGATTACACCAAATTGGACTTTAGCTGGAGAAGATTCCTCATTTTGTTCTGGAGTTTCTGGGGATGGTTCTTCTGGGGATGGTTCTTCTGGGGATGGCTCTTCTGGAGATGGAGTTTCATCTGCGTCACCGACAACATTAGCCCTAAGTGCAACTGGAGAACCATTGGAGTCATCACAAGAACTGGTAATTTTGGTAGTTCCATCACTTGGGCATGCGTTGAAGCTATCCTTGCCGTGAGTCAAGTAATTATTGTAAATACCAAAAGATTTGTCAGCTTCATCGGTCTCCACATATGAACCGTCCTTCAAAGTAATGAACTTATCGTCCTTACTTAACGAGCCATCGTCGTTCAAGGTAAAAGTGGTTGCATCACCACTTGCGAGGGCAAGCTCACCATCCTTGTCAACGAGACTCAAGTATTGGTACTGGGTACCAGATCTGATGGAAATAAATTGATACTTGGAAGCAGCAGCAGCCAAAGTAGTTAAAGTGAATAAGTTGAAAGTAGTAGAGAATTGCATTTTGTTGATGATCATAAATATCACTATCGGCGGCCTTTATATACTTGTGTAAAGGGTCCACACAGACACATTTATTGCAGCAATTTTCTATATTTAGGTTTTCAGATGAAAAGTATGATGTCATATGATGGAGATGGTTATGTATGTTTATGTAATCGCAGTATGACGTCATTGTCTGCACGAAACAATCAGCACGTGGATTGTGTTAGTTCCAATAGTCATTAAACAATTTATAACAATAGAATTAAAAATATCTATCATCTATGCTCCTTGTTTAAATTTCAAGAGGATTATAACAATAGAATTAGAAGTATATATCTTCTATGCTTAAATTTCAAGAGGATTATTACAATAGAATTCAAAATATCTATCTTAATTTCAAGAGGAGCATTGTAGTCACCTGAAATTCCAATTACAGTCGACAATCCTTGTAGAGAAAAAGCTTTCGTTTGCTACTCTAACATTAACTATTGGCTGGCGAGTCCGCTCACGTTCACAGCGGTTCCTGATCAGACAGCCGCGAAACCAATTATCTGAATGAACAAACCATAAATCCTAGAGATATTAATTTACATGACATGCTAACTTAACGTTAAAATAATGGTAGAGCACATAAATTTTTACACCTGCAAACCATCGTAAAATATTTATCATTTTTCAATACACTCATCAGTTCGTAATTCTAACCATATCCAATCCATTACTATAAAACATCTAAAAAGCCACAATAGGGTATAAACTACTTTGCTCATCCTTCGTCTCCAAGTCCGCCTTCTTTTCCTGCAAGAAATGCAACACCATAGAAATCATCTCTCTATGTCTAGCAATCTCCTTTAACTTGGAGTCATTAACAGAGAGTTTACCAAAGACATCTTCCAAAGATTCTTCTTCTTTTTCATCATCATCTTCTTCATCGTCTTCTTCTTCATCATCTTCATATTCATCATCTTCTTCTTCTTCCTCATCATCATCATCATCCAATGCTTGTGCAGACTTTTGATTAGAAGGCGCAAATTCCATACCAACAGCATACCCAGGATGTTGAAGTGGATATCCAGCAACGGCTCTGTTTGCTTGAGGGTAAGTAGGAGCATATGAAGTATGGTTATTCACCATAACATCATACTTGTTGAAAGGAATAGGGTTTGAGGAAAGTTGAGGTAATGAAGGATACACCGAACCAACAGGAACCTGTGGAACATACAGTTGAGTAGGAACAGGAGGATACTGGTTCGACAAAGATTGATATTGCATGTCAATGTTATTGGCCAACGAAAAGAAAAACTTTTCAGCGTCGTTGATGTTGGAAGTCATGGCTGCAGCAGAACCAAACGATGGGTTGTGCTGGGCACTAGTCGCCGCGGCAATCTGCTGCAGAACATGTTGGTCATCCAACTGATTCAACTTGTTGAACATTTCTGAGTTATAAGCGGTGGAATATTCTGGCTTTTGCTTTTTGGAAGGATACTCAGCAAAGTTAAAGTCTGTCAATATAGAGTTGACAACATTCATATTGTGTTGGGAGTTATCAAATCTTCTCTTCCTACTGTCGTCGTAGTAGCTAGGAATATAGTGACTTGGATAAGCCATTTCAGTAGCCTTCTGTTGCTTGAGCAATTCACGTTGTTGTTTTCTCAACTTCTTTGGGTTGTCATCCGCGTGGATCTTCGAGTGTTTCTTCAAATCCTGAGGACGCTTAAAGCTCTTTGGACACAAGTTGCAGTGGAAAGGCTTCAAAGGAACATGCACTCTCAAGTGCGAGGTGATGTGGTCTCTTTTGATGGTGGAAGTTCCACACTTGTCCCAGTCACACGTCAACGACAAGTTGTTAGATGACTTTCTCCCAACGTGGTCGTCACACAAATGTTCATACAAAGCCTCAGGAGTCTCAAAAATAGTCACACAGTCTCCCCAATGACACTTGAATGGACCCTTCAAGTCGGAGTCCTTAATCTTCTTGTACGTTCTTTTAACCTTAACAGGAGCAGCCCCGTCGTTTTGAGATGGTAACTCAACATTCTGTTGCGCACCTCTTGACTCAAAAAAGTACAACTGATCCATCTCCAACGAGGGATACAACATCTGTTGTTGGTGCTTGCCAATAGGCGAGTTCACAGAAGACAGCGATGTAAACGAGCTTTGAGGCGACGAACTGTCATTGTTGGGCGAGCCGCTCGAACTAGGTCCTGACTCCGAAGATGGAGAGTACCCTCTGGTCTTTTCCTCGTACGCAAACTTGTTTTGGTTGGGAATTAGTATTTCGCTGGTTTCGTTATTGCCCGCCACTGCGCCCGCCCTGATTTCCTCAGCGGGGGCCTGCCCTTCGACACTCGACGTCGCGTTAAGATAGCTCACTGGATGTAAATTGAAATTCATCTTGTTTATCAACTTTTTTTTTTTTCTTGGGATAATACCCCTTATAAATGGGAACTCTTTGGTTCCTCTTTTTTTTTATTCGAAGGCCAAGAAAAACTGGTTTTGGATGGTTACGTAACTTAGTATTGGCGCCAAGACTAACTCGTCTCATCATTTCCACGCCTATCTAACATGTCATGGCACCACCTGGGGGCTGATGATCCGCCGGCCCTTGGGTTGCTGTGTCCTGTGGTCACTTGGGGTGTAATCTACGGTTGCTAAATAGATACTATTGTCTACTATTGTCTGCGATGTAAAAAAGAAATCCGTACAAAAATTATCTCCTGGGGGTGAGTCGAACACCCGATCTCAAGATTACTTTGAGGAACTCATTACAGTCTCGCGCCTTAGCCAGCTTGGCCACCAAGAGTTTTCTGACTTTGGGCAGTTTAAACTTGTTTATGTTGCGGAAGTTATTTGGTAAGGTTATTGTTAGCGATGATTTTTTGCCAAGGGTACGCTACTTTGGTGGTGGTTGATATATGTATATATAGTGAACCCGGTATATTCTTGGCAAAACGTGTGTGCGACTTTCTTTATCCGTCTGCCCATTTAACACAACGACTTCAAACGAAGAGTGTATTTATAAGAAAACATGACCTATGAATTTTGGGTTAATATCTTAGAAAACATGACAAACAAAGTTATTATAGATACATAATAGAGCATGCCTATTTATTAGAGAACATGTCTATTCTTAAAAAGACACTTTAATTCAAAATATACCTGTCTTCTAAAGAATACAGTTTTTACCAGAAAATGTCTAATTTATTAAGTTGAGTGCTGCTTAAGAATTATTAATCATCAAAATAACGATACACTTATCTTTTTGGTATTTTTCAAAGTGTTTTTCCAAAAGATATTCAAAAATTACTCAATATTAGAAGTATGCACGTGCATGAGCACGTGACATAACACATTCCTGTGGAGATGTTGAGACTAAACGGAACGTGTTATCGCGCGGTATACCTGAGCATAATGCGTTAGAATCATACCACAGACGACGTTTTCATGTTGGATGCCATATAAATAGAGGTGCGAAGACATTGTGGAGATTTAAGCATTGTCTACAGGGTATATAGTGGTTCAAGTGCATTACTATATAACTGTGTAGCCACTTGTCGTGACTCTACCGAAAAGCAAGATACGCCAACATGGGGTGTGCACACCATGACCACGTGACCAAGGGAGTGTAGAGGTTCGTGGGCTACACTGTACAACATATCGATGTCAACTACTTAGATAAAGAACTATTATTAGGTCTCTGTAGAAGTTGTCTACTTCAATACTGGAATACCTGTTATCTTACAACTTTGAAGTCCCATGGAGAAGTTCGTATTACACCCACGGGTTCACCATTTGTAGGATTCTTACTAACTTCATCTCTCGGTTCATACTTTAGGGACAATCAGAACTAGGCCGGGTCTTTGATTCAAATTAGTTCCCTATTTGCAAGGGCGTTACCTACACATCTAAACCATAATGCAATTAATTTCGGTATACTAATTAGAACTGAAATGCAGGAAATAATAATATGCTCTCAGAATATCAGTGGGTATGATACAATAAATATGCATAAACAAGTTCTGACTAGCAGAAAAGTTTAGAAAGTTCCTTTTAATGAGATAGTGTATGAGTAGTGAATGAATTTTCAGTTTACAACCTTTAAAATTCTTCTCAGATAATCCACGTCATCATCCAAGGTCTTACTACTCAAATTAAACCTTGTGAACATTGTAGCAGGATCAAGACGATTATCCAATTCTGTGATAGGAAACATTAATGCATCTTGATGCAAGTCTGAATTTTTATTCAATTCTTTCTTCAGAGCACTTCTAGCAACATCAGGTGATGAATCCTTACTTTCAATTAGTCCTCCAAACATCGTAGAGAGAATTTTACTAGAGCTGTTTCTTTTCAAGGATGCTGTCGACGCTTTCGAATGGGGCACAACTGTCTTGGTAAATGATTCGTCTGTGCTATACCTATTTTCTTCATCCGAATAAGCTTCGTGATCAGAGGTAGCTCCACAACAACAACAATAGAGAATCCCCACAATCACTCCAACCACAACCAACCCAACCGCCGTAAAGGTGCCTGCAACTTTACCTTTCGAATCAAAAAAAGACTTTCGATTGGCTGGACCTTGAGAGCCGCTTGCGGATGCTGTGATAAACTCGGTTCTGGTGATTTCCGTTTGTGATCCGTTGATTGTTTTTGTAGACACGATTGTCGTTGGAGGGGGAGTCCGAGATGCCAGTGGAGTTGAGGATGAAGAGGATGATGATGAGGAGGATGATGATGAGGATGATGATGAGGATGATGATGATGATGATGATGATGATGAGGATGATAATGAGGAGGATGATGATGAGGATGATGATGAGGATGATGATGATGATGAGGATGATGAAGAAAAAGTAGACGATGAAGAAGATGATTCCGGGGAGGAGGTCGACGATAATGACACCCTTGACGATGAAACCCTCAATGTCAGACTCAGCACATCACTGATCGTTCCACTCGGCACTCCAATCACTAAATACCCATAATAATTCTCCTTTGCACAGCTCTCTTGGCCATATCCCGGACACGGAGTGTCACAATTATCCATCCCAACCTTCTGCGCAGGCACCTCGTTCGAACACCAACATCCATACCCTTGCAAAATTGCAACACTAAATTGTTTTCCTAAACAATAGTTCTGACAAAAACCATTCAGCATAAACTGATCCAGTGTTGAATCACCTCCAGTATTAAAAGTCGAACATGAATTAAGCACTAACCCAACCGTGCATTCAAACAAAACAACCAAAGCCAAAAGTTTCATAATCCTTTCTCCTCTAACCCTCCTCCTTATATAGTTTAAAAAATTTAAAAATAAACTTTTCCTTGAAAACCAAAAATAACTTTCAGGGATTTCAAGGTTTGGTATATATGTTGTCAACGAAGGTTACTATAAGATTTCCCGTGTAATTCGAATCTCGTCAAATCGAAACTCTTTCAAGAAGAATAGGAACACGGGGTGGCCACAAAAAAGCTTAACCCTAATATGAAAAAAAAAACGTTTGCAGAAACCATCGATATTTATATGTGAATTTAAGTAGCAATTAAGGGACTTTCCACAAAAATGCATCAAAGACTGTTTATTCGCAATGGGACATTTTAAAAATATATATGCACAACGAACGATGGTGAGATGCAGGAGCATGCAAGGTTTGAGTTTGGTGGAGGAGTAGATGCATTAGTTGGGGCATGCTACCATGATCCAACTTGAAACATCTCTCCCATGGGTTATAATGGTGTGATTGTTGCTAATTGCGATAGCATATGCGATATGCACCGTGCGACCTGCGAACGAGCTCACAAAGTCTGCAGATCGATCCGCACAGGTTCGAAGTTGCTTACGGGTATCACGGCTTGCAATCGTTTGGTGTTTGAGAATTTTCTTTCGGTCTCAGCAGACAAAACTCTAACGCCATGTACATCGTGTGTGTAATTTTGAAACCCCGTCCCTTTCCTTCGTGCGTACACATCGCCTAGCTTTGGACGGACCGCCGCTAGTAATTGCCACAGCGTATCATCTGATACCACTGGTGGCGTGTAATTGGTGCTTATTTGTTGCTCGTATTCTCATGTTCATTTGCAGCTAAAAAATATTACCACCTAACACGCGAAGAAATGTCTGAAATTAATGTTGGTTTCACCCCATTACAAAGGAAAGTTGAATGCAAGATGGGGGTGCGAGCAAGTAAGTTAAAACTGTTTATAAGTTTTCTATGTTATGGAAGTATGTTATGTATGTGAGTTAACCAGTGTCCATACTAAAAAGGCACTACTTCTTTTGTTGTATAACCAGTTTGTCAAAAAAGCATTGCTTCTTTTCTTTTACTAGTATTCCGCTTTCACCTTATTACTATAACAATTCCAGCACTATCGTTGTGAAACTAAGGCACTTGATACTTTTCTGACAAAGTGCTGGCTTCTTCAACTATTGCAACCAATTTTCAAATTGCACAAAAAACTTAAAACACACACATTTGATCTAGTTATAAACAATTAAATATCTTATCAAACCTATTATGTCTGATACTACTTTATATGACACTATTGTAATAAATAATGCACATTTTCAAACTTACAAAAAATCAATAGATGCTATCACTTTTTCAACAGTTGAAGAGTATAAAACATGGTTTATGAAATATAAATTATACCCCAAACGAATATCCTTTCATTATTATGAAGATTTCATTTCTTCAAAGAGGTTGATTCCTGATGTCCTTGCTACAATTCTACAGATCGATGTAGTATTCTATTCTAGGTCCCACCTCTCTTTCTCTGACATGAAAAAAGACTTTTTTCTATCCAGCGCATATAGGATTAGTGTGGTTGATTTAAGTTTTCAAGTTTACGATCCTGAATTTATATATTATGTAAAGAGGGTAGCTAGGGTAAAGTTTATGAGGCCCATTGAAGTAAACTAGGCATATATCATAATAAATACTACTAATATTTGTTCGCAAATTTACGTAAACAACATAGAAGACGTATAGTATATTAAATGTTTGACTAATAATGTTCGTTCTGTTAGGGACTAGAGTTACTAAGACTTTATGTCAGCTTCCCTCGGTTACGATAAGAGACTGTGGCAAAGATAAGAGCCTTATCTTGCACCTAATATAGCTAAGTACTCGGCTATTCGACTCTGATCCTTAGAAGATGAAGCGATAAGGCTCAATCGAGGCGTGAGTTTGCTGAGATAAGACAAGCTACGTAGGAATCGACGCAGAGAAGGCTGTGTTCGAGAAAGCCGTCTAGAAATTAATGGCTCGGACTAAATGATTGCATCCGATACGGGATCGCAAATTACCAAAATAGAAGGAAGGTATTGGAGCAAAAAGTTTATAAAGAGCTGATACAGAATAGTATAGAGCAAGGGAAAGCTACTACTAATCGCATTAACTAATAAATAACGTGTTCCACAACTGAAAACCCACATACACTAAAAACATCTAAGCTAATTACACAACAAAGGCTTACAGTTTGCAAATTTACGTTTGAAAACAATATAGTAGACTGCTTTCGCAATTTGGACATTAGCCCTTGGATATTATAGCCTACACAAATGCAACCATCCTTTATTCTCTATTTACAAGTATCCCCCTCTGTATCATTTCATCTCTAGTTTCAGCTAAACTTAAATTCTTCCTAAGACTCTCAAATTTCAATTGTTTCGTCTTAATATACTCGTCAACTAAATTCCCAGCATCAATAACTTCTCCAGTATCAAAAGAAACACAGCTGCTCCTCAACAGATTCCATTCTATTCTTTCATCTTCCAGAAGCTTCATATCTACGTTTGCTCTAGAAAGATATAACTCTAATTCATCATATCTTTTACCTATGATCATTCTACTTTGGGATTGCCATTCACCGACACTTTTCTTTCCGTTGCTGTAGTGAACCACATCATTTGGGATCGACAATTCAGCAACCATATCGTCAATAACACCTCTGGCCATTAACAAGACTATCCTTCCATTGGCGGTTGTGAGCCCATCTAGGAGAATCAGGACCATGTGCAGGTACACGATCGGAAGATTTCGGGCCCTATTGTAAAAACCCAACAGCACTGCAATCTTGTTACTCATACTGCTCTTCTTGATCAGCTCCAATATGACCTTTGTGGTGTAATTATCGTACAAAGTTTCCTTGAAAACACCTGCATGAAGCATGCGGTGCGCAGCCACCTTGTTGGATAACTTACTATCGTCTCTCCAACCCGTGCACCTAAGGTCCGTCTCGATGAATAACTCCAAGTCTTGCGTGTCCAGAGTAGTTTCGCCAAAATCATCAATAATCTTATACATCAAATTGGTCAGAATAGGTATATTCATCATTTGCAACTTCGTTAGAAACAACTCTCTTAAAAAAATATTGTTAATGCAGTCGTAGATGCGGTTGAAGGTGCTCATGTTAATAGCAAGCCCCAAAGTAGAAGCGAGCCTTAAGTATTCTAGCACCACCTGGTACGTGTTTGTATTAGATCTGATGTGAGAATGAGTTTTGACATGCCGTAACAAATTATTGATTGTTTCGATGTTTGGCGAGTGCCCGTCCTTCTTCATCACCAACATGAGTTGGCGCGCAAAACTCGATTGGTTTTTGTCATACCCAAACCACTTAATAAGGTAATTGTAGGTGTCCGCAGACCTCACTTTCTTAAACTCCTCACTTTCAAGATTGTGCGTAAGCATTAGAATCCTTGGTATTATACCTGCTTTGAGAGACAGCGAGTTCTTGTAGTAAAATTTCAGATGCGTTAAAACATAGATGTACTCTCGAAACAGCTCTGCCGTTAAAGATGATGGAACTGCAGGTATTTCATGATGCGAAACTGACGGGTAAGATCCGTATCGTATTTCTTCGTCTATCTGTAGATCTTGAGGTACAATCTTTATTAAATAATCCATCATTCTTTGAAAGTACATTCGGTCCTCTAGTAAAAAGTTGTCTTTACGTGGGTGTTTCTTAGTCCTTTCCCAATTCAACCGTGCACGGTCCTTATCATACTTTCCTGCTCCCTCATTGAATATCTTCAAGTTCTCCATATTAAGTGGCTTGAGGAATTCTCTATAAACTGTACCCTGTACATCATGCATTTTTCCTCGTCTTTTGCTCTCTACAATCCCACCATTGTTTGTACAGCTCATCCCGTGTGGACTCACATACTTGCTCTTGACCTTCTTAACACTCTTGACTTGCCGACCATACCTTCCTATCCTACTTAATGTCTCTCGAATGGATAGCATTGACCTGTATACAACGTTCAAATCAAATTTTTTCCACAACATTTTAAAAAAAAAACGATGTCTTCACCACAGAGAGAAGGTTTTAGTATTCCAGCTTCTATTTCCCAAGCTGCTCTTGGTCAAATCACCAGCAAGTCTCTTGGGGTTAGATATAATTGCGCACAATGTGCTGCTTCGTTTTCCCTTGGTAGAAACGACGCTATCAGATGTAAGGAGTGTGGTCACAGAGTCATTTATAAGGCAAGAACCAGAAGAATGGTTCAATTTGAAGCTCGTTAATCAATATCTCACAGTATATTCTAGATGTTCAGTTTGATATTCAACTTTGTATCTACTTGATACTCAGTTGTTGATTATGTTTATGTATATTAGGTAATTAAAATGGATCAACCTCTTTCGGGGTTTGTATAGTAATAGAAATATGAAGTCCCAAGGAGTATTATTTAGTGTATTCTAAGAACTTTCATTACTCTTACAATCAAAAAGCTGAGTAATACATCAAAGACAGGTTGGTTTTTGAATTATTCATTTAGGACATTGTAACCGTAATATCACTATTTATTATTCTTCATTAACTTGTTGCTAATCATCATTCTTGAGCAAGGTTAAGATCCCTTGAAACTACTCTTTGCTCGCAAGATAGATATTATTTGTCTAGAACTAGGTGTAAGTGTTTTGATTGTAGTGTTTTTTGAGCCCCAAGCAAATCTACTTGAAATGGGTATTTAAAGAACTTTATATAATTATTTTGAAGACTACTAGTATTGACTAGATAAAAAGTGTTAGAGACTACTTTTCACTTCCTTTCTTGAGCAGTTCCATACTTGAGTGAAACTGGAAAAACAATTGGCAATCTGTATTTGATAAACCTTCGTATTTTAGTTAAATATGCCGTCAACACACCTGATGTACTGATTTAACTATACCAGAAGGAATAACTCTAACATTTAGATAAATTCATTCAAAAAGATTAACGAGTTTGCTAAAAAGTTCTACTATTCTAATATTTGAATAATACAAGTGAGCATTCACTATTAATACCCCAAGGATAATTAGAAAAAACCGAAACCTTTTGCGTTCATAGAGCTAATTGCATGAGTACTATATATTTAAAATCTAGCGGTTCTCCACTAATTGAATTAGTTTAATCATCAGGTACATTTGTATTAAATATAATTTCTACATACCTTGATAAGGATCTGTTGGCTTAGTTCCAAAGTATTCTTTTAAAGATTATAATAAGTTTCGATTCATACTACCTTGAATCCCTCCTATATTTAACTTACTCCATATATCAGATACACCATAGCTAACCCACCACATCAATCAATAAGCAGTAGTTTTTGTAATTCGGTCGTTTCTAGTGAGAATCTGAAGTGAATCTCACAAAACGGCAGATTAACTGCAAACTCATTTCCTATTCTGAGTATCTATGACAATTCTTCAAATATGTTAGATTGTGTTTGAGACTAGAGGCTAGTAATACCTCATTTCAGTTTCCCTCGGTTTTGAAGGCAGTGACCAAGAAAAGAGCATCGAACGACATTGAGCTAAGTACTTGGCTAGTTGACTAAGAAGATGAAACGGTGAATCTCAATCGAGACAGGAGCCTGTAGAATTGAGACTGGCTACGGAGCAATCGAGTCATGGGAGGCGGTGTCTGAGACAACCTTCTTGAAATTAAAGGCTTGGACAAAATTATTGCACCCAAAACGGAAGTGCAATTAATTAGAAGAAAGGTATTGGAGCAAGAAAGTAGAGCAGATATAGAATGATATGGAACAAGAAAACTCCTACTAGTTGCTCTACTAATACATAACGTGTTCCTCACATAAAAACCCACTTACGCTAAAACAATCAAAGCTAATTAATCAACAAATGCTTAACAGATTGGACTTTTTGATTCCTGCAAGCAGGCGCATATAGAATATAAAAGGACACAGAAGATCTTTATAGAAGAACCAGAAGTTCTGACGTATCCGAAGGTAGAGATTATTAAAACTTAGATACGAAATACAAAGGATCAAAAGATTGGTCCGTATAAGCTGTAAGGAATATGTAATTGATAACCATATCAATTTATCACATTGAATTAAATCCTAGTCTCTCCCGAATCCTGTCTATTCTCGCTGAGCTAGCACAAGTTGCCAATACATACGACACATCTGTTGTATAACTGGGTTAGCCTAGTTGCCGCATCAGGTGGTTTCAGACAAGTGACCAGGCAGTGGTCCGAGAGGGTTGGTCTGATATGAGCGTCAACTCATAGAATCTTAGAATTAGTTTTTCTTGAGTTAGGAAGCACACAAACAACCTAAGCTATTTGTGTTACTACTCCTTATATGACCTACTAATGAACGGAGGCTGGTTTCCCGGTATATTGTTGAGTATATCCTCCTCATAGGATATTCTCCTTTATTTATTTATATATCAATATACCGGGAAACAAGCCTCCGTTCATTAGTAGGTCTTATCCCGTGGATAATACAATTAGTTAGTTAATCCTGGTATGGGTAGTAGTAACTTCTCCTAGTTTCCTGGGTGAAAAGCTATTAGCGTAACATAAGGTGTACTGGAATTTGTATATAAAAATTTAAGAGATCAACTACGCGGCCGATGTGAACTTACATAAACACTATTGGTATTGTGTCAGTTCAGAGTCAGAGTCAATGAATCTACTGAAGATGTCGATCTTCGATCGACGAAGTAATAGGAAAGTAAAGTAACCATATTTGTTAGATCTAACAATTACCTTTGTCGGTGCGAACAATAGGTGATTGAGAAACCTGTGCGGGTACCAACAAAAAATAGGTCCCTTGGCCCAGTTGGTTAAGGCGTGGTGCTAATAACGCCAAGATCAGCAGTTCGATCCTGCTAGGGACCATTTCTTGGGCGTGTGGCGTAGTTGGTAGCGCGTACCCTTAGCATGGGTAAGGTCTCGGGTTCGATTCCTGACTCGTCCAATATTTTTCCAATGTATACTTTTTGGTTGTTTTCATGTTAGACAGTTGATATTGGCTAAATACGGTCATATTCTAAGATGAACTAGCAAAACGAGCTATGGAGTCTTTTAATGAATGCTTCTCTTTTGAATCGTTAAAGTTCCATGTCATTAGAGCAGAATGTATATCTATGAAGTATTGGTTTGGACAAACTGTTACTCCATAGCTTGTAGTTTACTGAGAGACTCATTTGTTGTTCCGTAAGCTAAAGGGTGCTTTGTTCGATCGATCCAAGACACCAATTCTTTCGCTAACGGTTATGATAAATAACAAACAATTGGAGTGTTATATTCACCATGTTGGAGTATCAGGTACTCTGCTTGTTGGTAAAGCTGTGGTTAGTATGCGGCATGCCAGTACATCACGTAAGTCAGTGGAGTATGGTTATAGTCTTGAGGTGCGTGTTTATGCGATGCGGGCAAAATTGTAAGACTGTGAAGTATTTAATATGGTAAATAGCTTAGTTGTTAATAGGTAAGCGAGGAGTTATACGAATGGCTTAGCTAGTTAGAACTTTTCAAGATGATAAGAAGATTTATTTTGGATATTTAGTATTCCCACGAAAAAGACTGATCATTGACAATCGGTGTGGAGTGGCAGGATATCCGATCCTTCGAATAATGCAAATCGCTTTCGATACGAGACACCACAAACATAATAGGTTCATTATGTTGGTGTATCAATGTTAGCTGATATATTAATCACCTAGATTCCCTAACAAAGACTAAGAGAAAATATAATAATCTTTAAATCTGTTAACTGCGAATTCTAACATCAACAAGTAGGGTACAAACTACTTCATGTAATAAATACATATCTTAGTAAGGGATTTGAAACATCAACCTGAATTTTAATCAATCTTTTTTGAACTATCAGAAATTTCGTAAATATAAATAATGATGAGATCAATGCTTACTGATTGCTATGTTCTTTCATGGTTACATCCCATTTTCGCAATAAATTCCACACGTTTGTCACGTTGCAAAGCTATTATAGTTCAAAATGAGTTACAAGAGAACGTTTCCTAGGTGTGTGCACACTATCAGAATACATTATGGCAGATACCACCGTTTATTCTGAAACGACCCTAGCAGCTTTTACCGAGACATGAAATTCATGCATCATTCACGTATGTAACATATCGCCGTTCAATTGAAGATTTGTGCATTAACAAGCCTGAAAGGATAAGCCGATGATACATGGAAGTTATTGTCACAATAATTTAGAGCTTAATATGTCATTATAATTGAGGTTAGAAATACCGCTTTGACTTTGTGAGACAGTAAAACTGGTCTAAAACCGAATCACAAGTTAAAGACAATAAAATCACGTTAAAACTTTCATGATATATTCATAGTGTAGAACTTTTGATAGTTTATAAATATCACAGTAGCTTGTCACCACCATTGTGGTTTCGAACAAAGTCAATAACCAAAACGCGGACGAAAGTTGATGTCTTGAAAGTTAGTTGAGCAGAGTTGAATTTTTAAAACGAACCTAGAATCAAGACAATTTCTATAGTCCCCCAAACCACGACAACGGGGTACAAATCTGTCAACTTTGAGTAGACATGCTCTTTAAACGTGAGTAACACAGGTCCATGATAATTTGAAATACAGCTAAAATGACTTCTATACAAATACACCTGCCTAGTCTCAATTAAATTAAGATGTCCGCAAGCCGCTACTCAATAAGATCATATATGATCAAACTAGATCCTCATAAAAGAATGCAAAACTTCCTACTTCTGCAAAAAAGCATATCAATTGAAAATTATAAAGAAGTATTCAAGAAAAATATAAAATAACCAAATCAAAAATAATGAACCAAATTATCAAAACTTTTGTTAAATAAAGAAAATACCAATGAACAAAAAGGTCAAGAAAGTAAAAGCAGATGGCTTAGTCGAACCTGCAGAGTTCGATTCATCCTCAAATAATGCTTGCTTAACACTGAATTTAGCGTTGCGCTTGATGGCATTGTTGGTACTGACAATGTTGCCGTTTCCGTTGCCACTGCCATTACCGCTACCGTGATTGCCATTACCGTTGCTGTTACCGTTGCCAGTTCCCTGGTTCTTGTTACCGTTGGTGTTACCGTTATCAGTGCCTTGGTTGGAGTTACCGTTGGTGTTACCATTGTTACCACCTTGGTTGGAGTTTCCGTTATTGTTGCCGTTACGTTTAGCGGCAGGTTGGCCTACACTAGCAGCAGTGTTACCGTTACCGTTACCACTGCCATTACCGCTACCGTGATTGCCGTTACCGTTGCTGTTACCGTTGCCAGTTCCCTGGTTCTTGTTACCGTTGGTGTTACCGTTATCAGTGCCTTGGTTGGAGTTACCGTTGGTGTTACCATTGTTACCACCTTGGTTGGAGTTTCCGTTATTGTTGCCGTTACGTTTAGCGGCAGGTTGGCCTACACTAGCAGCAGTGTTACCGTTACCGTTACCACTGCCATTACCGCTACCGTGATTGCCGTTACCGTTGCTGTTACCGTTGCCAGTTCCCTGGTTCTTGTTACCGTTGGTGTTACCGTTATCAGTGCCTTGGTTGGAGTTACCGTTGGTGTTACCATTGTTACC